>OVBE01009758.1:0-15722 GCA_900406425.1 Iberis pinnata
GGAAACCTATAACCACATCAAAATTTGAACAAATAAATTTTGTAAAATGAATATTACTAAAGCGTAAGAAAATTTAATATTATGTTACTAACCGGTGTTGTTTGTTCTGCGTCCAGCTTGTCATCTTCAGTATCAATACACTTTACTTTTTTCAGAAGATGGTCGATACATTTTCTGTATTACAAATACATCAAACGGTAGATTAGTATATTAGAAAATAAGGTCATAACAATCATAGAACAATTAAAAAGACATATAAAAGAAAATAAAACAAACATTCAAAAGCTTGAAAGGTAAATTATTTTATTGAAAGCTTTCGAGTAGATGAATTAGAATGATAGCTCTAATGATATATTTATAATGATACGATATTAGGGTTTCTAAGATATTTTCTTTGAAATGTTAATTCTGAAAAAATATCTTCTTACCTTAATATGCAACAAACAAAATATCTTTCAATTAATTTCAATTCAAAATCGGCTAACAACCAAACCGGTTTGAGATATTCGCGATTTCTCGAATTATTTAAAATGAAACATACAAAAAAGATTAAACGGTGAATCAAACTCGAAACCTCTCATAGTTTTTTTAAAAAAACGGGTCAGACCCGGTAAACCCAGGATCCGCGCGTCTCGTAAATGTGCGAGAACAAAAATACCCTTAATGAAATTTTTTTGTTCGAACTAAATCTCGAAAAATTCCAGTGGCATATCTCGTAATATGCCACGGAAACCAAAAGTTCTTTTCTAATTTGTCTTCGAATTTAATAGTATAGATAACTAAAAAACTTAAAGCCCTGAATGGAACTATGAAAAGCGGGGCGTTATTTAGCAAGTTTTGTAAAATTGCTTTTAAATCACCATTCACACTTTTAAATCATCAATAGCGTTAAAATATATATATATATATTAAAAACTGAAAGTCAACTGTAGCGGTACAATTTTGTGAAGAAAATATTGAAAAACGCACTTCCTTAGTAAAGCACCATTATTGGTGCGTTTCACTTAACATTTTTTGTTTGTAGATTTTTTTTTACGATATATTTGTAGAAAACAATTAATTTTGTAAACATAGATAATCAATATATATATAATATAAACTGCCTCGTAAGTTATATTAGTATAATCGATTTCCTCTCTCTATCTCTCTCTTTCCCACTGGAGTTAATTGCCGTCTTAGGCGAAGGAGAGTCGGCCGGAGAGTACGAAGGCCTCCGCCTTCTGAGCAAGACCCTTGTCTCCTCCTGTCAGGCGCCGTTGAGCCCAGTGGCGGCGATTTCCGGCGACCTACGCTCATTTTCCTCTTCTCTGCCTACGTCGAACTGACCGCAAATCACCAGGCTCAAGCGTTGCTTTGTCCGTCATGGCGTGAGTTGGATCCGGTGGTTCTCGGTGCTTCTAGTTCAGTTCTTCCGGGGTCAGATCTTCTGATTCAGATCTGCTGGGTTCCTTATGTTCGGATCTTCTGCTTTTGTGTTTCTCTAGTGTCTGTTCTGGTTTAGATCTGTCGGGTTTTGAGTCGTCTGTCGCTTTCGCCCGCTAGCCTTCTCCTCCTGACGCGGCCTAGTCAGCTTCTTCCTTGTTGCTTTCTCGGTGGACGGATCTCGACTCTGTAGCCAATTTTTGTTTCGAGGTCCAGCGCCGGGGTCTGGGCTCTCCTTTCCCGGGCTCATCTGCGGTTCACGGCGTCAGTCTTTAGACGCCGGGTTCTCCGTCTTTTTCTTCGGGTTCTCATCGTCCTAGTTCCTCAGGTTTGCTTTTCTGAAGTTTCTGTAGGTTCTAGGTTGTAGTTTTCCCTCCTGGTTTGTTCGAAAGTTCAGGTTCTTGGTTCTTCGGGGTTTCTTTGAAGTTGGTTTAGTCTCCGTTGGTCCTCAGTTTGGTTATGGGCTTCTTTTCAGCAGGTGCTTGTCGTTTCATAGCCAAGGTGTTGCGGTGGTTGTTTTGGTTTTTAGTTGGTTTTTCAGGTTCTTGGCGTCCGGTCAATCCGGTTTTGTTTCGTGTTCTCGCCTTTGTTTTGTTGGGTCCTAAAAGAGAATGGTCTGTTGGTTAGGTTCAGAGGACTCATTTTCCGGTTAGAGCTGCTCCTCTCTTATCGCTTTGCTCGGTGTTGCTCTTTTCAGCTGATTGGTGTCGGTTCCCGTCGTCCGCATCTTGGTTCCTGCTCTTCCTTAATCAGCTAGGCTCCCTCTCATTTGACCTTTGAAATTCTCGGTCCCGTCTTTGTCATCGGGTGGGGTTTACCGTCGATTATGTCCGTCTCCCCACGGAAGCTTTTCGGTCTTCTTTTTCTTCCCGAGCTTTTGGGCGTCGCTTTGGCTTCTCTTCTTTGGGTCACTCGTTTATTGGTAGCTTAGTTTGTTTGAATTTAGGTTGGTTCTTTTCGCATTGTGATGGCTTCCTGTTGCGGCTTTATTTTTTCCGGTATGTCCAGTTGTTTTGGACTTCGTTTTGTTTGGTTCGTTCGTTTGTTACTTTGTACTAGTTGGGATATATATATAATATAATATATTTTCATTTTTCCTAGTATAATAAAAAGATATTAAAATTTGTTAGCTAATATTAGGTTTTGACTTTTAAATTTTCGGTTCGGTTTCGGATTGTAACCAATCAGTTTCAGTTCTTCGAATTATAAAATTTAATATTTCATCAATACTTTACAATTTTTACATTCGGTTCTAGAACAATTGAGAATGGGTGATAAATTTTTCAAAATTTTAATTTTTGTGTTATTGCATATAATTCGCCGGTCAATTCGGTTCGATTCGATTATGGAACAACGTATTTTTATGAAAACCGCACATTTTTTCTTGTATTGCTAATTAATTTTTTCATGTATTACCCAACAAATTTTTTTTTCAAAAACATCTAACAATTAACATGTTCAAAGTTATTATAAAGAGATCCATAAAATAATTTTATGTTCTAAAATTATCACACATTTCCAATTGTTTCAAAAATACCACTACTCCAAAAATAATACAAACATAAAAATTAAATTTAAAAGTTGAATTCACTTAACAATTAAAAAATTGGATTTGGTTCACTAATTAGAATTTATGGTTTAATTCTAAAAGGATTAGAGTTTAGTTTAGGGGTTTTAAGATGGACAGACAAGGTCTAAATGACATTACAGATGACCAATAGCAACTCATACAAAAGGTTACCAACAATGGCAGAAAAAATACATTGAGTAGTAAGAACCTTGAGTAGTAAGAACCTTGAAAATGAATGGATTTTGGATACCAGAGCATCCCACTATATGACCAACCGTCTTGATCTACTTCATAATATATATGAAGTTGCTCCGGCCTTTATTCTACTACCAGCTCGTGAAAACATTATCTCATCTCAACAAGGCTTTGCACACTTAACTTATACTCTGTATCTTGATCGTGTTTATTATATACATGATTTTCACATGAACTTGATATAATTTGGTCAATTTTCACATATTATTTGGTTGGTCAAGTTATTGACAAATTTTTGATTCTTCAGGATAGCATTACGAGGATGTTGATTGGAGTAGGTGAGAGAGATAGAGAAATAGAGGGAGAGAGAGGGTTTGTATCGATTTCACAGGATTCCAATAGTGACGGTGTTGCAGTCAATAGTGTCTGCGGATTTGATACTACTTCATCAGAGACTCGTCCATCCATCTTCTCATGTTAATGGACTGGTCAACGAGGCTTCTCGTGTTACTTCTTCTATTAATAATTAGTTTTTCAGATTTTTGATGTGTTTACGAGCCAAACATACTCGACAGTATTTTCCAAAAAGTTCAAACAATGCAAAAGCAATTTTTGATTTGATTCATATTGATTTGTGGGGACCTTATCGTACTACTGCTTTATGTGGCTCCAAGTATTTTTTTACTCTAATTAATGCTCATTCAAGGGCAGTATGGCCCTATTTATTGACTGATAAAATGCCGGTTTATACGCGATTTCTTAAGAATGATTGAAGTACAGTTCAACAAGAAATCAAAAACGATAAGAACAGACAATGGAACAAAATTTCTTTGTCTTACGTCTTTGTTTCAGCAACATGGCATTATACATGAAACATTTTGTGTATATACAGCACAACAAAATGGTCGAGCGGAATGTAAGCATCGACACATTTTAAATGTTTCTCATGCATTACGATTTCATGATCGTCTACCAAATTAATATTGGGGAGAATGTGTTCTTACCAATGGTTATCTCATCAACCGCACTCCATCATTGGTTCTAAAAGGATTAACATTATTTTAGATGTTGTATGGGAAATCACCTTCATATGCACAACTTTGCGTCTTGGTTGCTTAGCTTATGCTCAGAACATAGACCATAAGGGAGATGAATTTGCTTCACGAAGTCGCCCGTTGTGTGTTCCTTGGTTATCCTTACGGGAATAAAGGATGGAAACTCTTCGATTTGGAAAAGGAAGTGTTCTTTGTGTCTCGCAATGTTGTTTTTGTTGAAACATCATTCCCCTTAAAACCCTCGAACACTACTCCAAACATCACTCCTCTGTCCACATCTATTGTCCTTGTTATTGTAGAAGAGACCCGTGCTATAATTGTTGTTCCAACACCCAAAACTTCATAACATGGAAACACGAGTCTGCCTGAACCAGACTCAGACCATACAACGTCGACTTTAACCCAACACACGTCAAACACAAGTGTATCTACTCCTGTAATTCAGCTGAGAGCACCAATCATTCACCAACATACACGTCGTTGGTTTCGTCGTTGTTGAACCCTCTCTCTCTCCTCGCCATCATTCACTCCATCATCCTCAGGTTCGTTGATCAGTGTTGCTATTTGGTTGCTTTAATTAACAATGTTGAACCAAGAGCTTTCAAGGATACTATGTTACACAGTGGGTGGAGAGAAACTATGGCAAATGAGATCTCTGCCTTGGAGCGTAATAACACATGGGAACTTACTGCTTTACCACTGGGCAAGAAACCACTCGGCACCAAGTGGGTTTTTACAGCCAAACTACATTCTGATGGATCTTTTGAATGCCATAAGGTGATACTTATTGTTTTTGGAAATCATCAAAAAGAAGGAAATGATTACAACAATACTTTCTCACCTATAGCCAAGATGACTACGATTCGAATGTTTCTTGACTTTGCATCGAAGAAAAATCATGAAATCTATCAAATATATGTACACAATGCATTTATCCACGGTGATTTACATGATGAGATTTTTTTTCTTCGGCATCAGAGACAAGAGTGTGTCGGCTGCGCAAGTCTTTATATGAACTTAAACAAGTACCACGATGTTGATTCGCGAAGCTTATTGATGCTCTTATTTGGTATGGCTTTCGCCAAACAAAATCAGATTATTCTCTCTTTGTCCTCATAGGTAAAGCTTTCTATTTAAGGATCCTTGTTTATGTGGAGAATCTAATAATGTCAGGTGATTCACAAAAAATACAAACGTTCAAAGAGTATTTGGCCAAGTGTTTTCATATAAAAGATTTGGGTATGTGGAAATATTTCTTGGGTTTGGAAGTTGCAAGGAGCGATGAAGGCACATATCTTTGTCAATAGAAATATGCGACGAATATAGTTACATAATCGGGTCTCCTTGGTTGTAAGCCGGTTGGATCTCCAATTGACCAGCATCCTAAAATCTTCTTAGCAATTGGATCCCTTCTCGCCGAGCTGCAAGCTTATCGAAAACTTGTGGGTCGCCTAATCTATCTCCTCGCCACACGACCAGACCTTACGTATGCCGTCCATATCCTCTCCAAATTTAGGCAATCCCCACGCAGGGATCTCTGGTAGGCTGCCCTAAAGGTCGTGAGATACCTCAAAGGGACACTAGAACAAGGGGTAATGTTCTCGACATCTTCTTTCTTTCATCTAACTGGTTGGTGTGACTCGGACTAGGTTGTGTTTCCTCTCACTCGACGATCTTTGACTAAATGGTTGGTTCAGCTTGGTTCATCTCCCATATCTTTGTAAACAAAGAAACAAGACACGATATTGCTCATCCATCAAAGCCGAATACAGAGCAATGAACGCAGTTACAAAGGAGCTAAAGTGGCTCAAACAGCTGAAGTTCGATCTTGGTTACAGCCACACGGCTCCTATGACTCTTCTATGTGATAGCATATCCGCTCTTCACATTAGTGTCGACCTGGTTCCATGAACGAACAAAATATTTGGAAGTTGATTGTCATTTTGTGCGTGATGAGATACTCAAATGTGTAATTCAAACTCAACATATCTCAACAAAATATCAATTTGCAAATATTTTGACTAAAAGTCTGAATTTGAGATTTTCATCTTCAAGTTGGACATTCAAAACTTACATGCTCCAACTTGAGGAAGGGTTTGGAAGAAAAGTTTAGGATAATTTCATAAATAATGCCTCAAAGTCTTAAAAAATATGTAGGGCATCATAATAGTCTGTAAATATATTGTAACGAGGTCAATAAACTGATTATAGATTGAAACATATTTTGATTCACAATTTATCATTCAATCCTAGAAGTGGTTAAGTCATCTCACAACGCTGAGAAAATTGATTTCTCTCTAAAATTAGATGTCCTGCATCTACATCCTCTTACACCACGATTTTCACCATTAAGGTTAGAATAACTCGATTTCATTACTTTAACACCTACTAAAAAATGTTGAAACCAAGAAATAAAAAATAATTAAAGTAGTTATGAGCTCCTCCTTGGGCGATTTCCGGTAAACCACCGGCCATGATTTTTTTAGGATTTCTTTGATCTGATTTCGCGTCCTGATGATTTCACGCTTCCTTAATTTGTTTTTGTCTTTAATTCCCAGATCACCTAGATCTCTTTTTGCTTTCTGTTTTTGGCAATTCTTCTCCCCTCCGATTTCAATCACCGCAATCTCAATCCCGAGAAATTAGCGGTCTTCAATTCCGATGGACCTATTCCCAGGATTTGATAGGATCTCTTTGGTGTACTTATAGTCGAGTGTTTTTCATCCTCCCCTATCACCTCCTATCCCCGATTTCCATCTTTACAGATTATTGCTTTTTCTCATTTTCCTTCCAATGGCTTCCAGATCATCTCAATCCTCTTTAATGAATCGTAGGAAGGGAGATTGTGAAAAGGAGCCGTTCAAAATTCCTGGTTTTGACAATTCCAGAATCATCAATCAATTTCCTCTTACTCTTGTTAGGCGCGTTCTGAATTCTGTGGTTCAGGGAAACAAAATTGGTACCCTCATCTCCTTCCTCCCCTCTCTGTGGGATTGTGACAGTCATGTTCACGGGATGGATGCCGGTAACAGAAGATTTTGGTTCTGGTTTGAGTCTCAATCCGATATGGACCACGTGCTAGAAAATCGTCCCTATTATTTTGATAAGTGGATGATTGCTCTAGATAAATGGATCCCGACGGTGAGGCCGGACTACCCGACAACAATGTTCTTCTGGATTCATGTATTGGGAATCCCGGATCACTACCGAGTGGAACAAACTTTGCGTTCCATAGGTGAAAACTTAGGTGAGTTAGTTTCTGTGGATCTCAATCAAATGAGGGTCCGTGTGGTGCTCGAAGCTTCTGCACCTCTCGTTTTTACTCGATCAATTGAGTTCGAGTCTGGTGACAAGATCATTTTCAAGTTCTATTATGAAAATCTGATGAACCTATGCTCCTTTTGCAGCAGACTTTCTCATGCTGCTGATGTGTGTCCTCGGAAGAGACAAGCCGAACAGGGGAGAACCTACCAGGTTACAGATCGAGATTTGTCTCGTAATCGGCACCATGAAGATCATGGAGCAGATCCACACCGCCGGAATTTATATCAAAATCCCTGGTTGGTTCCAGTTAACCGAGACTTTCCTGTCCTTAATCATGATTCAGTTGCAGAATCTTCTACGGCGCGGTGCGTCGTCCGGTCCGACGAAGCTTATACCCTTTTGATAATCTCTCTAACATGAGGACTGAAGCAAGTGGTCGTGAAGCCGAGCCCAAAAATCCACAGTTTCAAGCCCATCTTGAAGTTGCACTTAATCATGAGGCTTCTTCTGCTGGCCCATCTGTGCAAGCCCAAACCTTTGGCTCTACAAAGAATTGGGTTTTGGCCACCTTTAGCAATAGCCCACGAGGCCCAATTGCTGGGGAAGGATTTGTGGAGCATTTATCCGAAGAAACAGAGATTCGCCCCCACCAATCCAGGAGTAATGGGCTAGCCCAGTAGTGGAACATTGGTGATAATCCCTTGCAAAATCAAGGCATGTTAGCTCGAGATAATTCTATGGGTGTTTTTCCTTTCAAGGACATCATCTCTCTTCTTAAAGGATTAATGGATTCTGATTTGTCACCCGAAAATTTACATCCTCAAAAACGTAAATTTTCAAAGCTGTTAAATCCACGCAAGAAGATAGGTCATGCATCCCCAAGCGTAGCCAAAGTAGTGAAAAAGATTACATACATTTTTAGAGTTCAAGATATTGGAGTTACAACTCTTCCGCCTATACCCGAGGAGGCTCTGGAAGAAGGGAGTAAGTCGGGAATTTTTGAAGGCCATGTGATTCAGGAGAAACCACCAGGCAAGAAGTAAATGATTTTGAGTTGGAACTGTCAAAGAGCGGGAAGCTTCTTGGCAGTTAGGCGCCTTAGGGAGTTTTGACGTACGATATTCCCGGGGTACTTTTTCTAATGGAACTCAAGCAATCAAGTTCTTTTCTTCAGGATCTTCAAGCTCATTTAGGCTATGATTTTCTTTTTACCGTTGACCCTTCTGGTCTTAGTGGAGGCTTAGCCCTTTTTGCTCAAACTTCTTTTAATGTTAAAGTTCTCTATTTCAATAAGAATGTAATCGATGTAATGGTTACAATTCATGGCAATAAAACTTTTATCTCTTTTGTTTACGGTGATCCTGTTATTTCAAATCGTGAGATAGTTTGGAACGTTTAAAGCGCATCGGTTCAATCAGATCAGGACCTTGGGCAATGATAGGTGATTTTAATGAAATTAACAATAATTCCGAAAAGCAAGGCGGTCGAGTTAGATCGGAGTCATCCTTTTTGGATTTTAGATTAATGCGAGAATATTGTGGAATGATTGATTTTCCATTCACAGGGAATTGCCTTTCATGGGTGGGCCGAAGGGGCTGAAATATGGTCCGTTGTCGGTTAGATAGGGCGATGGGGAATGAAGATTGGCATGACCTTTTCTCCCATTCACATCTAGGTTATCTCAAGTTTTTGGGATCCGATCACCGACCCTTACTCATATCCCTAGATAAACATCAGTATCGAGGATCAAATCAATTTCGGTTTGATAAACGGTGGCCCACTAAGCTGAATTTTGAGAATGTGGTAAAGGAAGGCTGGTTTAGGCATGATTTTGGACCCTCTACTGGGATCCAAGATCGCATTAAAAACTTTCGGGGCCGCATCTCTTACTGAAGGAGAGATGAACAATTTAACTCTTCTTTGGGAATTGAATCGTTGAAAATTCAGATTGACCATGCCCATGCAAACGGCTCCGTCCCCTCCGAGGAGCTTCATGCTCTCACAGAACAATTTCGTGCTACTTTGATGGATGAAGAAATGTTTTGGAAACAGAAAAGTCGTGTTACCTAGCTTCAGGATGGCGAAAAAAATACGAAAATTTTCCACGCAATTACCAAACAGAGGCGGGCTCGAAACCGTATTTCGGGATTAATAACTGCTAATGGTACTTGGACAGATGATGAAGATCGTATTGAATTAGTAGTGGTTAAATATTTCAATTACCTATTTGATATATCGGGAGTCCAGAATTTGGAAGCGGCTCTTGAACCAATCCAACATATCGTTACCGATGAGATGAATGTACACCTAACGTGTTCTTTCACTCCGGAGGAGATTCGAAAAGCACTTTTTGATATGGTTCCAGAGAAGGCTCGAGGCCCAGATGAAATGATAGCACTATTTTATCAACGCTACTGGCACATTGTGGCTCACAAATTGTGCAATTAGTACAAAACTTTATGTTAACCGGACATTTTGATGATCGTCTAAATGAGACCAATATCTTTCTGATTCCAAAGATTGATCGTCCCAAAGAAATGGCGGCCAATAAGTCTATGTTATTTCATTTACAAGATTATTTCGAAGTCTCTTTGCAACCGACTTAAGGTTATTCTACCACATCCTATTTCTGAGACCCATTCTGCTTTTGTTGTAGGTCGTGTTATATCAGATAACATCCTCTTGGCCCAAGAGGCTTTCCATGCCCTTAACTCGAAGGAACGGTGTATGAATGATTTTATGGCCGTTAAGACAGACATGAGTAAAGCATATGACATGGTTGAATGGTGCTTCCTTAATGCTTTGTTGATCAAGATGGGATTTACGAGAACGTGGGTTGACAGTTATGTATTGTGTTACCTCGGTCTCGTATAGAGTGCTCATTAATGGGGTACCAAAGGGTTCTATTAAACCAGCACGTGGCCTGCATCAAGGTGATCATTTATCACCTTATCTATTCATTCTCTACATGGAAGTTCTTGTTGCCAATTTAAGAGCAGCGGAGACCAAAGACACTTTAAGCGGGATTAGGATGGCTAAGGCATGCCCGACAATTTCTCATCTCCTATTTGTTGATGATAGCCTTTTCTTCTGCCAAGCCACCTTATCTGAGTGTTCTTAGTTAGCTGAGATTCTGCAGTTGTGTGGTGATGCGTCTAGTCAACGTATCAGTTATGAGAAATCAACATTATTCTTTGGGCGTAAGGTCACCATACAACATAGACAGCTCCTCAAATATCGGTTAAATATTGTTACTGTGGGAGGTTCTGGTAAGTATCTGGGAATCCGTGAACAATTCAAAGGATCTAAAGCCCAAATATTTGCTTATATCAGAGAGAGACTAAATAGCCGTATTAATGGTTGGTCGGCAAATTCTTATCAAAAGGAGGGAAGGAAATTTTGATCAAATCGGTTGCTCAAGCTCTCCCCACCTATGTTATGTCATGCTACCGTCTTCCACAAGGCCTTCTTCAGAAATTAACTAGTGCGATTGCGGCTTTTTGGTGGTCTTCGAAACCAAATGCCCGCGGCATCCACTGGGTAGCCTGGAAAAAAGTTTGCATCCCGAAGAATTTAGGTGGACTCGGTTTCAAATCTCTGGACTTTTCCAATCAAGCTTTACTAGCAAAGCAACTGTGGCGTTTAATTCATAAACCAGATTCGCTTTTAGCGAGAGTACTGAGAGATCGCTATTTTAGGGACATGTTGCCCTTCCAAGCAAAAAAAGCTCACTTAGCATCTTATGGATGGCAGAGTATTTGGGGGAGTCCGAGATCTTCTCAACAAAGATCTTAGGCGAACTGTTGGTAGAGAGAATGATATCAATGTTTGGTCTGAAAATTGGGTGCCGGGTAATCTACCCCATCCCCCGCGGGCTATCATCCCGGGTATTCATCAAAATTTGAAAGTTGCTGAGTTATTACACAATGACGGTACAACCTGGCAGGAACCTCTGCTACGCCAATTTTTCTACCCTGATGATGTCTTAAAAATTTTGAGTATCCGACCGTCAAGTTATGTGAATGATGGATTCTGTTTCCATCTCACTAAAAATGGACAATTTACCGTTAAATCATGGTACAATTTATGTGCTACTGCACTTGAGGATGATTTACGGTTTGACACCCAATTACCATCCACTAATGGTCTCAAGGATAGGGTATGGAAACTCAATGCACCACCTAAACTGCGATATTTTTTGTGGCAAGTTTTGGCCGGTGCTTTGGCAGTGAATACCAATCTCGCAAATCGGAAGATAAATATAGATCGTTTATGTCCTACCTGTGGTGACTTTGAAGAAAATGTCAATCAAGCTTTATTTGACTGTTCATCTGCATGTCAGACATGGGTTATGTTAGACATACCCAATGAATATGCTGTTTTTCCTTCCACAAAACTGCTGGTAAATATGCATTATCTCATCCACTATCCAAGTTCTCCACCTCATTTAGAGAATTCTTCTGGCTTTATATGGATCATGTGGTATATCTGGAAGGCGAAAAATGATAAACTTTTTAATAATATTATATGGGATCACCCCCTCCCCCCAACTTCTATCTTCAGCGGCTAAAGAGTCCAAAGAGTGGTGGGTAGCTCACCCCCAAAATCAGAAAGAATCTCATGCCAAATCCATAGGGCGTCCGCCCATTTCTTACTTCCCAACGGTTAGTCCTTGTTTTACTTGCTTTGTAGATGGTTCTTGGAAACAAGATGCGTCTTTCTGTGGTTTGGGTTGGGTTATACAAGCTCCATCAGGACCTATTGATCTCTTAGGTATACAGAGAATGCACGTAGGATTATCACCACTACATACAGAGTTGCTAACTTTTATTTGGGCTTTACGTTGTTTATCACAGTCAAGTTTTCAGTGTGATATTTTCTTAACATACTCCACAGATCTGGTTAATATGGTGGATTCACCTTCCGACTGGCTGGTTTTCGCTGCAGAACTTTCGGACCTTTCATCTTATAGATCCTTACATCCAGTATTTCGTCTCCGTCACTGTTCAAGATTCTTCAACAAGAGAGCGGTTTTTTTAGCCATGGCGGCACATCAACGCAAAAAGATCTTCTCCTATCAAAATTTAAGCACACCGAGTTAGTTGTCTTAGCTTTTTAAAGTTTATTTTGAGTCAGAAGTTTGTGTTTTGTTTTTTCGGTGAAAAAAAAACACCTACTAAATACGTAATTAATGTTTATTTCAAATTATTAAGGGTAGTTTTTAAAAGCTACAGAAAAACAAAGAAAAATTAAGACGATAAAAATTTTTAATCCTTTTTTCTTCTGATAAAAATATCTTCTTTGGAATCCATAGATCTACATTTCATGGAATTACGTCTTGTTCATAAGCTTCACTTATGAATTTTTCTGGATTTCCATTGAAGCTTTCTTCAATCGAGGCTGATCTCACTTTCGTTATCTCTCCAGACGAAGTTCCCGTCGGCTAAGTTAACCCTAGTTCCACTCTATCTCTTGGTCGCCGTCATTTTCAGCCTCCAAAATTTTCCTTAGCTCCTCGCTGTGGTGAAACGAAGGAGAAATTTTTTTCTTGAATTGGGATGCAACTTCTCATTTCTTGTGGGGAAGTTTCCTCTTCTCAATTCGCTGTACTTCGCTTACTCAACCAGAGCCTTGATTTTGTTAGCGATAATGTCTCTAAGATCTTTGCTTCACTTTTCACCAAACTAAGGTACCTCATTTGATTTCCTGATTCATTGACCATATCTATTTGCTAATTTTCTGATTGATTTATGGATTTGCAGAGACTTTGAAATGCGTCCTCAATTCATTCCTGTCAATCATTCGAATTGCTTCTGTGATAAAAAGGATTATGACCAAAAGAGAGACCCTGAAGCTATGTTCAATGCATTGGATTCAATCTTGAAAAGCAGTTTGGATCGTCTGGCTTCTTTGAGGTTTTATACATTCACCTTTGACTTATTGTTTCGTTGTATTCATTCAAAAATTTCATGAAGCTTTTGCTTCTCTTTGTAGGGAGAGTGTATGTCAGTCAAAGAGCTTTAGATACGATGATTCTACATCTATTCACGCATCTATAATGAGGGATCTTTGCTTGCAAGGGAAGATTGATGCTGCTCTCTGGCTACGGAAAAAAATGATGCAGAGTGGGTTTATTCCAGGTTTGATCACACACAATCTTCTATTGAATGGTCTGTGTAAATTAGGCCATATTGACAAGGCAGATGGGCTTGTTAGAGAGATGAGGGAGATGGGACCTTCTCCCAATTGTGTTTCTTACAACACACTCATCAAAGGTCTTTGCAGTGTTAATAGTGTAGATAAAGCCCTCCATCTCTTTACTACTTTGGATAAATATGGTATTAAGCCAAATAGA
This sequence comes from Iberis pinnata, assembly GCA_900406425.1. NCBI lineage: Eukaryota > Viridiplantae > Streptophyta > Magnoliopsida > Brassicales > Brassicaceae > Iberis > Iberis pinnata. Next base: position 13,862 of record OVBE01009758.1, read on the forward strand.
GTGACTTGCAACATACTTGTGCATGCTCTCTGTCGCAAAGGGGTTGTGGGAAGCGACAACAATATAAAGCTCATTGAAGAGATCTTAGATAGTACTAGCCAGGACTTGGATATAGTCACCAGTACCATTCTGATGGATAGTTGTTTTAAGAATGGAAATGTGGTTCAAGCCCTTGGGTTGTGGAAGGCTATGTCACAGAACAAAGTCCTTGTTGATTCAGTTGTGTACAATGTCATTATTCGTGGTTTATGTTCGAGTCGAAACATGGTTGGTGCTTATGGGTTCATGTGTGACATGGTAAAGAGAGGAGTAATTCCTGATGTTTTCACTTATAATACTCTCATAAGCTCCTTGTGCAAAGAGGGAAAGTTTGATGAGGCATGTAATATCCACGGTGCCATGCAAAGAGTTGGTATTGCTCCTGATCATATCTCATACAAAGTTCTCATTCAAGGTCTATGTATACATGGAGATGTGGCCAGGGCGAACGAGTTACTTTTAAGCATGCTAAAAAGTTCTTTGCTTCCATCGGTTCTGCTATGGAATGTGGTTATTGATGGTTATGGAAGATATGGAGATATTAGCAGCGCTTTATCTGTTCGTAATCTAATGCTTTCCTATGGTGTCCAACCAAATATTTACACAAACAATGCTTTGATCCATGGGTACGTGAAAGGTGGAAGGTTTGTTGATGCGTGCCAATTCAAAGATCAAATGCCATCTACCAAAACCTACCCGGATACTACCACCTATAATCTGCTAGTTGGTGGTGCTTGTACATTGGGTTACTTGAGGTTGGCTTTTCAGCTGTTTGATGAAATGCTGAAAAGGGGATGTCGACCTGATATAATAACTTATACCGAGCTGATAAGAGGGCTCTGTTGGAAGGGTCAATTAGAGAAGGCTGAACAACTTTTGCTCAGAATTCAAGTGTCTGGTATAACAGTGGATCATGTTCCATTTTGGATTCTTCTGAAGAAATATAGCAGATTGAGCCGACCAGACGAGGCTTATTTGGTTTACGAAAAATGGTTAATGACAAGGAATAGAAGTGTTTCTTGTCCAAGCAACCTAAATCCCTTGCAAACAGAACAGTAGTAACGTGCTAGTTGAAACAAAAAAACAGAGAAAATTTATACTTACCCAAATGCCTAATGCCTAATGCCTAATGCCTAATGCCTCTCCAGTAGTTGTTCTGATATGGACACTGCTATGTTTCAGTTACTTTTGTATACAGTCCAACTCTAACCATACTATTGAACATATCCATCTTAAATCCTGATGCACAAGGGACAAGAGAATATATTGATCCGGGTGAAGTCAGAGATTACTAAATGCCTCAGCTTTTGTCTTGGGAATCAATTGATGTCTTCTCTTCTCCTTGCCGCGTTACTCATAAAGTGTAGTTAAATTCAGTTTTGATGGATGACTTTGCTTCCGGGGCGCACATAGGACTATTCTCCCAATATACTTGAAAAGCCTTTTTATTACAAGAAAGTTGTGAATCTGTCCGATTCAAACATATGATTCTTCCATCAACGTATTCCATTACAACTTTAATATTGGTTGTGTTGGTGATGTTAATGAACTCTACTGCTAACAATTTATTTGGATGCTGCTTCCTTTGAAAGTTGATGATGATGAAGATTGGTCCTGTTTCTTCTTAATGTACTCTTTATGTAAATGTTGATACAATTTTTCAGTAAAATTCTGTTTGCAGATGCCATTGTGAGATGCCATTGTGATTGTATAGTCTGTTGGAATATAAGACTTATAAATAAAGAAATAACTCTTCTTTATTAGTTTTAGGAAAATCTCTCAAAACCTAAACCTCTCAAATCTCATAAGTTATGCCACACCT
>OVBE01009759.1:461-15721 GCA_900406425.1 Iberis pinnata
TTCGTTACCAAGCATGAGTAGTGAGTAGTTCATTAGGATCCTGAGGATGGGGTAGTTTGGTGTTGAAATCCTGATTTTTCCTTATTGCTTAAGATTGAATGTTTTTTAGAATCCCTTCTGGACCCTCTCAGCTTAATGCTGATTGCACTCTTACCCGAGAGGGATGGAGGCCCGCCGTTAGGCCCTGCAACACCGAGAGGTGAGTACTTGCAGGTGACCGGACCGAGGGGGTTGCAAAGACTCGTTACCGGCTCGTTTCCCCTTCTCTGTGAATAGTCGTGGGAAACGAGTTGGCAAAGGGGATTGACCTATTGTCTAGGGATTGGTTTGTTGATTGAGGCATGTTAGGCAATTAGGAGAAATCAGGATCGACCACCATTTCGATAACCCTTATCCTCAGGAGCCGTTTCGTCTTGATTGGTTTCTTGTTTATTCAGTTCTCTGTTTTTATTTCATTCACTGCCTTTGTTTAGTTCTCATTGCATATTTTAGTTCCCTTGTTTCTGTTTACATTTCATCATGTTTTGTTCACTTGCTTAGGACTGTTAGTAAAACCATCTTTTTACACTTAACTTGAATCAGTAGCATCCATCTTAGTCTAGAGTGGTTAATGACAACACCCGATTGGATTGACACCTATTACTACTACAACGACAATGATAGTGTAATAGGAATTGATACGTTTTGAAACCGTAAAAATCTACTATCAGTAATACTCGTGAGTTTATTCGGTTTGAGCAAGCAAGAATCATACAAAAAAGAAATTAAGAACAATTTCAAGCTTCGGTTACACCAACGTTTTTTCGACAATATTTTGATGATCTTGGATGTAATAGATCAAATTTATGTGGATATTAATTAGTTTGTTGTGATAAAAATCGTATAAAAAACCTTCAAAATGTCACTTTGAAGCACTATTAACCTTGACAAGAAATCACTAGCATTTTTAACCTTGAACTTTAACTTTTTTAAAAAAATTACATGGAAAACCCTGAAGGTGGCAGTCACCTTACACCCCGTTTTTTCCGTCGTTTTCTCTGTCGAAAAAATTAACGGCGGCGTTAATTTTTTTTTTTTCTTTTTTGCAGAAAATTCATTTTTTTTAATAAAAATTATAAAAAATTCGAAATTTTTTTAAAAAATCACAAAAATTTCAGAAAATTATGAAAAATTTCAAAAAAACTATAAAAAAATTCAGAAAAATTATAAAAGATTATACAATATTTTATTTTTCGCTTCCATTTCTTTCAAATTTGAAGTTTTGAAGTATCCATTTGAAAGACAAAAAATTTTAAATTTGAAGTTAGGTAGTGTCTTTTAAAGATGCCCTACACTTTGAATCTGTAGTATTGATCTCCTTTTTACACAATTTTGTTGATCTTAACTTTGAGCGTGTGCCTATTCCAATTTTTGTGGCACGCAGTTGTGTATAGTTTTTTAGAGAATGGATGGACCACTTCCCAATTTTCACTCATTTGTCCATTTGGTAAATGAATTTATGAAAGTGAAGATCTATTCTTGTAGCTTTTCTTTCTTATATATTCATACAAAGAATGGAATCCGTCTATTAAGTGTGAAAGATTTATACAGAGAATCAATATGAGCAAAAAAAAGATTATATACTTATAGGCTATAGTTATTGTGATAATTACTAGTATACTAGCTGTCTGTATCTTAATACCAACAACTGATTTAGCACATTATCTTATGAGATTGTTTACTATATATAAAAAAAGAAACAAAATCGTGTAGTATTTAAATGTTCCACTGTCAAATATGTTCCCTATTTAAAACGTGAACATTGGTTTAAGGCTTTAAGCCAAAATCTCGGGTACAAATTGAGTTTAAAACCTTAATTCGGGGTCAGAAACGAAAATAATAAAGGAAATTTTTGTGAATGTCTTAAGTTTAAGACTCAAAGTTAAAAAGAATACATAAATGATATACAAAACCGCAATATCCAATGTTGTAATTTTTTTCATCTTCTGCTGAAGAAAATGGAGAGTCAAATGCCATTGACTCTTGGCTCTATCTGACGTTTATCCTCGGTTTCTTTCACTCCCTGTCCCAAGCTTTTGTGGGAAATCAATCCCTCTCAATCTCTTCTCACCACTAATTTCTTCCTCTGGAACATTCTCTTTTCTATTTTCTTGATTCCTTGGCTTCAAGACTCGTTTCTCAGTTGCGTGATTTTGGCTCCCCTCCAGGTACTATTTTCAGGCTTTAGATTTAGTGTTACAGAAACCTTATGTTCTCCAGTTTCTGCGATTAGCTTCTTTGTAGTTTCATCAGGTTACGATGATGATTTAGTTGGGTTATTCTGGGTATTGAGGTTTGCTTTTATATTCAATTTCCATGATCTTCTAAATAACCAAACTGGATTTAGGAACTCTAATCAGCTAATTTTGTTCTGTGACTATGCAGTTACTTTGATTCACTGTGATAATGGCTACTGGATTATTGCCATCTCCGTGTTCCGGGGTTAAGATCCCGGATTCGAAAGTAGGATTTGGTAAAAGCATGAATTTTGTGAGAATTTGTGATTTGAGGAGTCTAAGATCTGCTAGAAGAAGAGTTTCCATTATCCGGAATTCAAACCAAGGTTCTGATTTGGCGGAGCTTCAACCTGCATCAGAAGGAAGCCCTCTCTTAGGTCTATATGCATAAGAGATCATCCTTTTCAACTTCTGAGTTTGGAGTGAATGATTAAATTGTATGGTAAATTGGTTTTGTAGTGCCAAGACAGAAGTATTGCGAGTCATTGCATAGGACAATTAGAAGGAAGACTCGTACTGTTATGGTTGGAAATGTTGCCCTTGGAAGCGAACATCCAATTAGGATTCAAACGATGACTACATCTGATACTAAAGATGTTGCTGGAACTGTTGAAGAGGTTTTTGCTTCTGTCCCTTAAATCTTATTGCATACGGATTGTATCGTACCATAAAGACTGTTCAATTGATGTTATAGAGACAAATGTTGGTGGTTCTGTGGTTATAGGTTATGCGAATAGCGGATAGAGGAGCCGATATTGTGAGGATCACTGTTCAAGGGAAGAAAGAAGCTGATGCATGCTTTGAAATAAAAGATAAACTTGTTCAGCTTAAGTGAGTCATTGACCACTGAGTTTTCTCTATGTTCGTTTATGTGATTGTGAAGCATGAAACTGAATTGGTGTTTTGTGTGTTTGGTTACAGTTACAATATACCGCTGGTAGCAGATATTCATTTTGCTCCTTCTGTAGCCTTACGAGTTGCTGATTGCTTTGACAAGATCCGTGTCAACCCTGGAAATTTTGGTATGGAATTTTTCTACTTCGCTTGTTTATCTTAACTCGTGAATAAATAGATTTTTGCCTTTGCAGCGGACAGACGGGCCCAGTTTGAGACAATAGAATATACAGAAGATGAATATCAGAAAGAACTCCAGCATATTGAACAGGTGGAGGAAGCCATTGTTACACTTATTCTTGTGAAACCTGTAAAATTTTAGGCGATCTTAACAGGTGTTACTCTCTTTTGTTAGGTCTTCACTCCTCTGGTTGAGAAATGCAAAAAGTATGGTAGAGCAATGCGTATAGGGACAAATCATGGAAGTCTTTCTGATCGTATCATGAGCTATTACGGGGATTCTCCACGAGGAATGGTGAAAAATCCTAAAGCCTTTGATACGGTTTCTCTTTATACACATTATACTGCTCTCTGACCTGAATTCTGCCACAGGTTGAATCTGCGTTTGAGTTTGCGCGGATATGTCGGAAATTAGACTATCACAACTTTGTTTTCTCAATGAAAGCTAGCAACCCAGTGATCATGGTCCAGGCATATCGTTTGCTTGTGGCAGAGATGTATGTTCATGGATGGGATTATCCTCTGCATTTGGGAGTTACTGAGGCAGGAGAAGGGGAAGATGGACGGATGAAATCTGCAATTGGAATCGGGACACTTCTTCAGGTACCTCATTACATAACAAAAGATAAAGAACATTCCTTTAGTGGTTCATATATGGCGATTATTTGTGATGCAGGATGGGCTTGGTGATACAATAAGAGTTTCACTGACGGAGCCACCAGAAGAGGAGATAGATCCCTGCAGGCGATTGGCCAACCTCGGGACAAAAGCTGCTGAACTTCAACAAGGCGTTGTATGAATGATTCTTTTTCAGATGCTTCCCTAATATAGTTTCCACTTTACAGGACTAATGCAACGCTTTGTGTATTAGGCACCATTTGAAGAAAAGCATAGGCATTATTTTGATTTTCAGCGTCGTACTGGTGACCTACCTGTACAAAAAGAGGTAAGACTGTAAACTTTGTAAAGATAAAAAACAAGGTTTCATGTACTTCATGCTTTCCTGAAAACTATAGGGAGAAGAGGTTGATTATAGAGGTGTCCTTCACCGTGATGGTTCTGTTCTGATGTCGATATCTCTGGATCAACTAAAGGTGAGTATTTGTGAATACTCTTTTCTTTTTCTTCTATTTCTTTAAACCTACATGTAGAGATCATTGTCTTTCTGTCACTATTTCGCTTCCTTTCTAGGCACCTGAACTTCTCTACAGATCTCTCGCTACAAAGCTAGTAGTGGGCATGCCATTCAAGGTGACATATGGTTTAATTTTCTTTTCATGAGAGACGCATACTCACTGTAATAACTTGATATTGGTTCCCAATTCTTACTTTCCTGATCAATGCTTGTATAGGATCTGGCTACTGTGGATTCAATCTTATTAAGGGAGTTACCGCCTATAGATGACAACGTAGCTGTAAGAGCCACCCTTTCTTCTCCATGTCAATCACTTCAAGATTTTGAGATGACTGAAAATAAACATTGAGTTCTGTTTACAGCGTTTGGCGCTTAAGCGGTTGATTGATGTTAGTATGGGAGTTATAACACCTTTATCAGAGCAACTCACAAAACCATTGCCCAATGCAATGGTTCTTGTCAACCTCAAGGAACTATCTGGTGGCGCTTACAAGCTTCTCCCTGAAGGTGACCTGGAAAAAATCATAATGAAATGTTTTATTACAGTATTTCTTAGCTTTGGTTATTTCAGGTACACGCTTGGTTGTCTCTTTACGAGGTGATGAATCATATGAGGAGCTTAAGATACTCAAAGATATTGACGCTACTATGATTCTCCATGATGTACCCTTCACTGAAGACAAAGTAAGCAGAGTACATGCGGCTCGGAGGTATTTATAAAAGAATTCTCGCTATCTAAACTTTTGCTGAGTTTAAACTTATGATCTTCATCAGCTAAGAAATATTCTTTTCCTGGATTTGTAGGCTATTTGAGTTCCTATCCGAAAATTCAATCAACTTTCCTGTTATTCACCACATTGAGTTTCCAACTGGAATTCACAGGTAGATAACAGTTGTCAAGCTTTGTGCAGTGAATGGAAAATCTAAATTTGATATTTTGATCGTTTCTTTCTTCTTGTGCACAATGCAGAGACGAATTGGTGATTCATGCAGGGACTTATGCTGGAGCCCTTCTTGTGGACGGTCTAGGCGATGGTTTAATGCTTGAAGCACCAGACCAAGATTTTGATTTCCTTAGGAATACGTCCTTCAACTTATTACAAGGCTGCAGAATGCGCAACACTAAGACGGTAAGAGCACAAACCGTTTATATATCTTAATATTCTTTCTCATAAATAAAGAAGGTACTAACCTACGAAATCATGGGAATGTTCTGTGGCAGGAATACGTATCGTGCCCGTCTTGTGGAAGAACTCTTTTCGACTTGCAAGAAATCAGCGCAGAGATTAGAGAAAAAACTTTGCATTTGCCTGGCGTTTCGGTTAATACTCAGACCTCTTGATTGTTATTCAAGCAAATATTTTCTCTGTTTCGGATGTGTTAAAAGTAAAGAAATTTAACAATGGAGCAGATTGCGATCATGGGTTGCATTGTGAATGGACCAGGAGAAATGGCAGATGCTGATTTTGGTTATGTAGGTGGTTCTCCCGGAAAAATCGACCTTTACGTGGGAAAGGTAACACCTTTTCATTCTTGGGTTTCTTTTAGGAATTTAGTTTCATTTTCTGGTTTTTTTCAATGTTGAGAACAGACTGTGGTGAAGCGTGGGATTGCCATGACGGAGGCAACGGATGCTCTGATAGGTTTAATCAAAGAACACGGCCGATGGGTGGACCCGCCAGTGGCTGATGAGTAGCTTTGGATATATGTTTATTGGACTTCATATTCAACGATGGCCAGGTTGAGTTCTCAGGCTGTTAAGATAATAGAAACGAGTTTAGGAGAATATAGCACATACAATTCTTCACAATAAGCAATTCTCTTATAATTAATAACACTCTCGTTACATACCAAGTATATCCATATGACAAACAAGAAATCGAATCATAATAAGAAACACAAGTTCAAACAGTTGTGACGTAAACAATTAATATTTTGGTTTTACATCAGTAGTTTAAGAATAGATTATGATAGGATTTCTTAATCGAATAAGCAGCAGCAGACAGGACCGATGACTTCGTCGTAGAGACAGTGGCCGGACATGGCCTTAGGGTCGGTGCTCCTGTGGCAATGAATGTCACAGTCCCTGTCTTCGTTGCACGTTCCTCTTAAGTGGCATGGTCCGTCTACTGATTCTTTTTCTGTTTTTAAGCAAACGTGTATTAGTTCAAAAAGAGCAAGTATTCACTATTTTGTTATTAAAAAGAAAAAATCAAAAATTTAGCAAAAAACGTAAAGTAAAAAATCTATAAGATGAAGGGAGATATAAGTACGTGCGGATTGGGCAGTAATAACGAGAGAAAAGATGAAGAGAAGAGCAACAAGTTCAAATCTTGACGTAGCCATTTTTCAGATTATTTTTCCTTTTGTAATGCAAGATTTTCAACTTGATATTGGTGTTTGGAAATTTAGGATCCATTTTTTGGGGTTTTATATGTAAAACTAATTTTAAAGATAGGAATTTCTTTGGTCTTACCCCATATTGTTAGTCAAGGTAAAAGATGGTTAAAGTATCAATAAAACAACATAAATCACCTTAAAATAGAATTAGTTATCGTTTCTTACATCTAAATTTGATTAGGATAGTAAGGCAATAAACGTTTTATTTTTTATTTCTTAACGGAAGGGTATATAGACCTTAACCTTAATTAATCTTCCAAGTGCAGTTAGTTTCAACTCTGAATTTTCTAATAAGAGAAAAAAAACATTGCTCCATTCTTTTTTTGTGGGGTGGGGGAGTTAAATAACAATAATTTAGTCTCAACTCTGCAATAGTAAAATCTGAAGTTTTTTTTATTCCATCTAGTAGTTTTAAACCGAACATACAAAAAGCGCAAAACGACAAACGCTCAAGACCAAAGCTCAAGATTAAAGCCGAGCGAAAAAGAAATACCCGAAAATAAAAGATCATACATGGTAGTTCCGAGTTCGTTTAAAACAGATCGTTAAAAGTAAAACCGAGCCTAACCAAACACTAATGGAATTCGCCACAGCAACAGACTCTGAATATTGAACCGCATAACCACGAGCAAAAACTCAACAATGCGAAGAAATGAAGACAAGTGAAAAGCTGCAGAAGAAGGAAGCTGAGCCAATGAGAAGATGACGGCGCACCACTAAAAATACCTAACCCCTGACAGAACGGAGTAAACAACTCTTTGGAAGTTCCAGCTATCGACTTCAGAAACAATTACTCCTAGAGAACAGTTACTTCAGTAAAATCTGAAGTCTAATATGCTACCATTTGACTTCGAATTTTGTAGACTTTTTATAGTTTTTTAACTGAATATATTCAGGTTTTGAATAGTATAGTCTATAGTTTCATATATCAATTGTAAAGCTATTTGCAAGAATAACTATATGTAGGTGGGTTATTAGGTAGATAACCTATTCATCTATTATCTCATTTTAACCTTCATTCTCTATGTTTCTCTCTTTGTCGAAATTGTTTTTTTTCTTTCTAATATTTTTGAATTTCACACCACATCTTTTTATTACCAATTAAAACATAAAAATTCAAATATCAAAATAACAAAATATTATCTAAAAATATATATATATATATTTATTTCTAGATGCAACAAGATTAAAATTAATTAAAGTGGACTTGTATTTTATGTAATGGTGAATAATGATTATAACCCAAAATATAAATCATAAACAAAACAAAAAAATTCTAAGCACAAAATATAAATCCTAAACACAAAATAAAAACCCTAAATTATAAACCATAAACCTAAAATCTGAACCCTAAACCCAAAATATAAATCTTAAGCCCGAAAATAAACCTTAAACCCGATATAATCCCTAAACCCAAAATATATATTTCATTAGTCTGACGATCTGAAGTGAGTAGTTTGACTATTATTGATAGGAGGGTGGAAAAAATGAGAGAAAGAGAGAGAGAGATGAGAGAAAAATGGTAAAATAGCATTTATGAAAATTTGCATAGTAACTTAAATTATATGTGTTAGTTACTTAATTTTAGAGTATATAATGGTTATACAATTGTATTTCCCTTAAATTTATTTACAATAATATGACTAGGAATGTTCAATTTGGATATCAGTTCGGTTTCGGTTTGGATTTTTTGGGTTTTTTGGTTTATGATAAGTAGTAACCAACCATATATACTTTGGTCTTATTCGGTTCGTTTTGGATGTTTTTGGTTTATTCAATTTTTACCAAAATTATATATATATATATATATATACTATATTTAAAATTTTAGTAAACATGTGGAACGTTTTATTGATCGGTAAATCATTTTTGTACCCATTTTATGTAAAAGATGCGATAAGTTCACTATTTACTAAGCTAAAACAACAATAAGAATTATAATGGTTACATAAGAGACTAGAGAAGTTATGAAGTGATAAATAAATTAAATCAAAACTTATAATGATAGAAAAAACACATAAACTATTAGTGTCAATAACAAGTATTTCTTGCCTTCTCATATGCAAATAAAACCTTGTCCATTTAAAATAAAAAATTATCAATAATTATGATTCAATTAATTTATTTACTATATTACAAACTAATGCATAAATATTTAAATTTTTAAGAAATATTTTCCAAGTGGACACCCATTTTTTTTTTTTTTTTTATGGTAAATTGTAAATTTGTGTAGATTTTAATTAAGTAATAAATATTATACTATCTAAATATCAACATTAAATATTAAATTAGTAAAAAATTGATATTTCTTATAGTAGGCGCTGGTCTTTTTGTTTGGTTTTAGTGAATGGTAAATTTATGTAAATTATATAATATATATATTATATTATTTAAATAAAAATAAATATAACAGTTTTTTCATTTTAATTAGTTTTTTCGATTAATATTTATACTATATTCATATCTATGGTTTTTTATAAATATATATCCAAACAATTTATATGGATAAACCATACCATATCGCATATTTCAGTTCGGTTCGGTACAATTTTACCGTATTGACCACCTCTAAATATGATGCTTATATACACGAAATTAGTTGATCTAAAACCCTTCCACCTACATCTTTTATCTTGTATGCAAAAGCTATAAAGAGCATGTTCAATGCTAAAAATCCTTTAGGGTTTTTAAAATTATTTTAGTAATATATTTGAAATTTTTTAAGTTAAAAAACATTTTAAAATTATTTTTATAGTTATAAACTATTGCATTTCATATATTTTTTAACAAACATGACATATTCTTCTTCATTTGTTCAACCATTGTCTTCTATTTCTTATTGTCTTTGTTGCAGTTCTATATTTATCAGTTGACCTGTTCCATTATCGCTTACAGTTTCAAGTCCCTTGATTAGCTGCGGAGATCACTGCTTTAATTCCACGGATACGTTCAATTCCATTCTCTGTTCCAACATAAACTCCAGCCGCATATTCTATTCATATTCATATGTTGCAAGTTTTAACAATTTTTGCTTATTTTGTTGAAACTAAAACAAAGAATTAATAAATCTTTTTTTTTTATTATTTTAATGTTAAGCTTTATTACTACTACTAAATTACAGAGGAGGAAGAAGAAAAGAAGAAATTACCTAATCTCACCTAAACAAGAGAAGCTAAGGAGCCAAAAAGAGTTTTTACATCAAAAGGGATAGGAGATACAACCGAAGTACAATTCAAGAAGAGAAGGAGCCGACAGTAGAGGGGTCAAGAAAGATAATAGCCTGTTGCGCGTGAGCCTATCAATCTTGAGATGAAGCTGGTTAACCGAGGATGACTTGACGTTGAAGATGCGTGAATTCTTTTCCCGCAAGAGACAGTATATAGTTATTTGAAGAAGAAGTTTAAGAAGAACTAGAAGCTGAGGATTTCTAGTTCCCCAATGCTGCATATGCTGAAGTATGAGAGGAAGATCCGTAGGGATGTTTGAGGAGATCCTCTGCGCTAGTGGATACCACACAGAGGATGAGAATGTGCAGCGAAGGAACATGTGATCATGGGACTCATCCTCTTGATTGCAAAGAACACAAGCTGTTGGGACCTGCAAACCCCAACGAAGTAACCTATCTCTGGTTGATCATCTTTGGTTGATACATAGCCATAGAGAAAAGGAGGACCTAGGGATGTATTCCTTAAACCATATAACCTTCCACCAAGGAGCAATGGAGGCTGTCATGCGGATGGAAGACCAAGTTAATTTGGAGGAGAAATCATGAGAGTAAGAATCAGCTGCTCCCTTCCAGAGGAAGACATCTGGGCCCTGTGCTGGTGAAGGAGGGTCAATCGAAGAGAGGTAAGCTAAAAGCTCCAGAATTCTGTTTCTTCTTGCAGTTGTGATGCTCTAATGTGAATCGGAAACAGCATCACAAACACGGGCGTCCAGCGGGATATCTAGAAGGGCTGGACCAGCAACTCCCACATAATCAAGCAAAGGTCTAAACCTAGTCCAACAGTCAAACCAGAATGAAGCTCTCTGACCATTCACAATCTTACATTTCATGTGAGATTTAAGAGAGTCTCTTAAGCGAAGCATATTTCTCACAGTCCAAGAGAACCGAGAGCAGTCTCGTGATAACCAGAAGCATTTACGGTCGAACACATTTGCTGTAAGTTTTTTTTTACGTTAATACGATATATTAAATAGAGAAATCTACTTACCTCACTAAGCACCTTCTTTGTACATCTTCTTGAGCTGCAACAATATTTAGCTGGCTTTCAAACTCCACACACATATACACATACTAAAGGAATATGATTCAGTGGCAATTATTTCTTATAGCACCAGTGACGCTTAAGACATGTATAGTCACATTAATAACCAACATATCAGAAACACCAGCTCCTTGGGCATGTTTTGCTTTCTCAGTGAAACCACAATTTCCACGGATGGACAAGGCAATATATCCATCTAATTGGAACAACAGATAATAGATTTCACAAAAGAAACATTGAACATTGTAATACACAAAAAAATTCGATTGCATTGACTAAACAAAAAGAAAATATTATATCTAACAGTGAGTCTGTCTCACTCTCAAGAGAACACAAAAACACGACAAAACTTATATACCCACTACCCACTTACTATACCCATTAGAACCACTCACTACTAGAAATATGCCTTTTCTTAGCAGCCAAAAAACGCTATCGTAGGATAGCATAGTGGTTAATTAAACGATCTGACAGCGCTAGTCATTATAGGTCAAACACTTTAAATAGCGGATTTAATGTATGCTATAATTATCAAAGTTACGATAGCGTTGTTGAAGATGCAATTGTTTATTTTTTTAATAGCGCCGTATATTTGTTATTAAAAGTTTTTAATAATAGCTTTAGTTTTTTATATTCAATATCGTTGGATTTGTATTATAATTGGATTGCATCTGTAGCTGTTTGTTTTACAAAGATAACAAAGTATTTGTGCTATTATTGTGTTGTAATTACCCGACAATTAATATTATTATTTTTTTGCACCCGAAAATTAAGTGTGTACCCTATAATTAATTTTATTATAATTATAAAATTGAATTTCTTTTGTAATTATAATATATTTTTGAATTTTTTTTCAAATAAAAATTAAATAATTTTAGTATATTCATAAAACATTTCCATGTTTACAAAAAGTAGTATTTACATAATGTAAGGAATCAACCAATAAAACCATAAAACCTATCAAACATCACCAAGACTATTTCAATCAACTACCAAATATCAGCATCTTCACTTCTCCATCATCTATTTCTTGGATAGCTCTCATTACAACATACCAATTTGAAGAATCATCTTCCCCAAAGTAAAAACCTACATCGTATTATAACTACACAAAAAGACATATGTTCATCATGATCAATGAAAAGAGAAACTTTATTTTTAAAAATAAAAGCAATGAAAAGATAAAAGCAAGAAAATCACCATAGGAGACGGGAATACTCTACCTGGATTGAAGCTAGTTGACCAGTCACATTCATCCCAAACTCCCAGCTTACAAGTTCGATAATGTAAAATTCACTGTTCTTGACCATCTAATAATAGAAAAATAGGGATGCAAAATTAAATAAAGATCGTTTTCATTCAATAACTTCCTGCCTAAATGAAGGCCATTGGCAGGTGGCTCTAAGCATCGCAGTCACTTGCCTTTCATTGAGCCTTTTGGTGTATCAGCTATTCGACAGACCTACAAACACCAAAAATAAGCAAAGATCTTTAGTAATACCACATAATATTCACGTGAGTAAAATGTCTGAATTGGAACAATACTTCCGTGGGCAAGTAAGCAGGCTTTGAGTCGCTCCTTGATTGGATGGCATGTAGTGATGGATATTTTACTTTATAGTTATATTTCCCAGCGAAATATTGTATAACAATTTTCTTGCCGTTGTCCTCTAAAGTGAAACTGAAATGAATACATAAAATTTAATAAGATGCTATGAAACCAAAAGATTAAAAATCTTGCAACAAGGTAATTAAAAGAAACATATTCACCTAAGTTGGTTGATGGGCCAGTTCATCATCATTTGGTACAATGGAGTTTCAGCTTCTTTTAATTTTTTCCTAATGAATTCAGATTCTTCTACTGGTTCATCATAATTTGTTTCTCCATTTTCATTCATCTGAATTGGATTACCATCATTTATACTAAACGTAGTCTTCAACAAATCATATGCCTCAGTTTCAGAATCAATAGTATGATACTTCGTATCTATACCCCAAATTACGAGATGATTAACTATGTTTTCTAATTTTTTATTGCATAAATTTTGGCAATCTCTACATGGGAATAGCATTTCAGTCAGATTACCCAATCTTCTTGCTAACGAATTTACAAAATTGGTTGCTCCTTCGGAGTACTTGGGACTATTCCTACATGTTAAATCGTAAAAAAAGTTAGAATAACTATTTCAATCGGCGAATGAAAGTATTTCTCACGAGATCTATGTACATGATACCTTTGCAGCCAAATCTACGAGTTCTCCATATGATAAATATGTAACGATTATTGCAGATTAGGTTTAGAATTAAGAAGATGGAGATGAGATATTAGGTTTAGAATTAAGAAGATGGAGATGACATATTAAGTTTAGAACTAACAATCTTTTTGCGAAATTTTTATTTTCCGGCATAAGCAACCCGAAAGAAAAAAACGGCTCAGATTGAATGAATTAAGTTGTCTAAAAATATCCAACGGTTTATGTTGCATCTCGTTTACTATCTCCGTCTCAGCTGTTCATTGGCCAGTTTTTATATTACTTTTTCAAATGAGTTTTACAAAAAATAGTTAACAAAATACAATTACAAAATTTAAAGTTAATTATAGAATAAATATGATATGCTTATTCAAACCAATATTCAAATGTTATTCCTATAAGTTCATATATTCAAATGGATATAAATTATATATTAGTTATATGTTGAAAGAGTTTATATCAGTTTAGGTTCTAGTGTTAAGGTTTACGATTTTGAAATTAAACAACTCAAATATGAAAACTAATTAAACAACTTAATAAACTGTCAAAATTTGTAGCATATGTATATTTAAATGGATATATATAGAGTATATTAGATGAGTTTTTTGAAATATTAGTTATAGGTTGAAAGGGTTTATATCAGTTTAGGGTCTAGTGTTAAGGTTTACGATTTTGAAATTAAACAACTCAAATGTGAAAACTAAACAACTTAATAAACAATTATTTAAAAGTTGTTGAAAATTTTATTTTTTGTAGGGAATTTAGGTTTTATGGTATATTTAAGCATTTATGGTTTAGGGTTATCAGTTTAGGATACTATATTGTTGTCAATGGTGTCATAAAAAAAACAAAAAATTTGTTTACCAGAAAGGGTGACATGTACACTCTTTTGTACTTTTGTACGATTATCATTAGCATTAATATAATACAACAAATTTTTCGCATTGGTACACCAAATTTGTTGTCTATCAGTCGAAAGAAAGTTTTTTGAAATATTAGTTATAGGTTGAAAGGGTTTATATCAGTTTAGTGTCTAGTGTCAAGATCTACGATTTTGGAATTAAATAACTCAAATGTGAAAACTGAACAGCTTAATAAATTGTCAAAAGTTGTTGAATGTAAGTTTAAATGGATATATAGTATATTAGATTTTTTTTTTTTTTTTGAAATATTAGTTATAGGTTGAAAGGGTTTATATCAGTTTAGGGTCTAGTGTTAAGGTTTACGATTTTAAAATTAAACAACCGAAATGTGAAAACTAAATAACTTAATAAACTATCAAAACTTGTAGCATATGTATATTTAAATGGATATATATAGAGTATATTAGATGAGTTTTTTGAAATATTAGTTATAGGTTGAAATAGTTTATATTAGTTTAGGGTCTAGTGTTAAGATTTACGATTTTGAAATTAAACAACTCAAATGTGAAAACTAAACAGCTTAATAAACTGTCAAAAGTTGTTGAATGTATATTTAAATGGATATAGAGTATATTAGATGAGTTTTTTGAAATGTTAGTTATAGGTTGAAAGGGTTTATATCAGTTTAGGATATAGTGTTAAGGTTTACGATTTTGAAATTAAACAACCGAAATGTGTTTAGGGTTATCACCGGAAAGGGTGACCTGTACACCCTTTTGTACCTTTGCACGATTATCTCAGTACCATTAATATAATAAAACAAATTTGTGGCATTGGTACACCAAATTTCTTGTCTATCAGTTGTAAGAGAGTGATAGAGAGAGAAACATAAGGGACGTAAGGGTCAACAGAAGTGACACAAGTCTTAACTGAATTTTTTTAGTTCCTTTTATTAAATTAAACACAAACGCGTCTCTTAAATAAATTATTTG
>OVBE01009760.1:0-15720 GCA_900406425.1 Iberis pinnata
TTGTAAAAAAAAAAAAAAAAAACATAAATTAGTTTGAGAATTAATTTTCTTCTCAATATAGGGACAATGTAAAGTTGGAATTGGTCTTGGTACATGAAAGAAATTATGACCTTTAATGATATGTGACCGTTCTGATTTGATCAGTTTTTATTTTACTATGATAACTAAATGTCAGTGAGTTTGATATAAAAATATACATTAAAATTGTTAAACCTTCAAGTCATTACATATGCTTAGTGGTAAAATGTAAAAATATAATCTACGTGGTCTATGTATCTTCCAACTATAAAAATTAAATTCGTATAAAAACTAATAAATTTAGTATAAAAGACGACATTAATATGGATGAGATTCAATTTTACTACATTACCGTTGACAAAAAATAGTATTTTGTGAAAGTTGCAAGTGTTAATTAAGAGATAATTTTATAAAACAAAAGTTAGGAATGTAATTGTGTTTTATGTGTCAAGATTAAATAACATTTTCGTTTTCGTATATCTTAGTATGTGTGATTGACAACATTACACTTCTAAAATTTAATTGTTTTCATAGTCTTCACACGTAAATTATATTCAACTAGATTAGGTCCCGCGTGATACGCGGGTATATCTAAATTATTTAGATTTAAATATGATAACTCGTGTTATTATATATTTTAATTAACGTTAAAATCAAATTTAGTTATTATTAATTATTTTGATCTCTAATTTCTTTTTAAAAAATCATTAAAACTAATATCAACATATGTTGTGGTTTTACATATATTTTGCTCTTCAAATTTATACTATTAATCTTTTAGATGTTATATATTTTTGTTATTTTACTTTTATAATTTATGTTAATTTATAAAATCAATATTTTTCTTTTGTTATTATGTAGTTTTTCATTTAAAAGAGCAATAAATATTTTCTTTTTATTATTATATTATGTAAAAAAGATTAATAAACCAACAATAAAAAAGTTTCCATTAGTTTAAAATATTACGTTGACACATGTCATAATTTTAATTAACTGACACATGTCATAATCTCATAAATTATAATTTTGCTTACGTGTCGCATCTATGTTAAATGCGTTCCAGTTTATATAATAAGATTTGTACTTTATGAAATAATTTTTTTTCCAGTTTCAAACTTGACTTTTGGTGTAATTTATATAGTAAACTAACGTAGTTCGAAGTTATTAATTCACTGCAACAACAATATAAACAAACTTATGATTCTGAACTGTGCAGAATAGTAAAGAGCCTATTATTCTTACAGAATTCGATAAAACTTCAAATTATAATAAGAGCTTATTATTCTGAAATATACCAAATCTTGATGTTATCTCCAATTTAATTTCCAAAGAATTTATTGAGTATCTGAATCAAATTTTCTTCTGATGTGATGCATATTGAACGTTTATCCGTTTCATTCTATATTGGACGTGCTGTTGCAATTAGATATATTTTCATGAACAATGTAATATGCTATATTTCATGATACAAAGAGAGGTCAAAAAGGAAGTTAATGCAGAAAAAGGTATATGTTTAAATATAATCTAACATAGAAGAAACATGACATTTTTTTATCATTCTTTAATTCTGCTCAAGTCTTCACGATTAGTTCATTGGCATCTCTAGTAATATCATATAGCTTTGTTAGTAGACTTGCTATAAGGTATTAGAACCATCACACCACCAACTAGTTACCACCCTTATTTTACACTGATGGCATACATACAGTAATAGCCTATCTCCATTACATCGACCTAAGGACAAAGCTAACTCTTGCGTTAACCATATTTCTCAAGTTGGGGTTGGTCCTAGCGGTCCAAAATCTTGAAATGGCCAAACCTACACATCATTTTGACACCATTGATTACAAAAAAAACAAATACAAATAACACTTTGAGTAATTGAAATGATAAAGTATCATAAGATCGTATTTAAAGAGAGAAAATAAGCTTATACCCTCCAAAGCACTCTGCCTTGAATAAGAGCGTAAGGTATAGGACCAAAGGCTCTCGAGTCTCTTGAGTTATGAGTATAGTCCCCTTGAACCCAGACATGTCCTTTTGGAACCTTAACAACCAAATAATGTCAACAAGCCAATGCCAAACAACAATCAAAGAAAAAATCATATCTACACAAACAGCATTAACATTGCTAAAGAATCATATTCAAAAAGTTAAGAGATTACAAGACTTTTAAAATTGAGATAAAGCTACACAATATCTACACAAATAGCATTAAGCTAACAAGTATCTACACAAATAACATTAACCTTAGCTAAGATCATCAAGCTGATATTTCATTCATTAATTGCAAAGAGTTAAATTGATTTCCATATCCATCAACACCAACAGTTTGAAATCTAAACGACTTGTTCTGACTCTGGTCAACCAATTTCACAAAAATGTATCGAATCTGCTTAAACTCAAACAACACTATTCAACAGAGCAAGAGCAAAATGAAGTGATACCAATATGGTTTTTGATTGGTTATCTTTTCTTGGATCAACCACAAAGGTTATAGAATCTCCTTCAATTCCAATAACCCTCTTGATCGGAGTCTTTTTAGGGTCTTCTGGAGATCGTAACACAACGATATCACCACGACTCAATTTATGAGACCGCGTGGAGAATCGTTCCGCCAATAAGACATTGCCTGAAGAATGAAGCGTCGGGACCATGCTCGGACCATAAGCCTGAGGGCATAAATAAACCGATGAATCCCAAAAAAGAGAAATGTCCACTGAAATTGGGTTATCAAAAAGAAGGAAGAAACGATTTGACTCTCACATAACTAGCGAAGCCGAGATAGTTGGTGGTTACATGGAGGAAGCAGTAGATTTTCGTGAGAAATACACCGCTTTTCATGGCTTCTCGTGAAGCTATGTTCCAGAACGACGAAGAAGACCCCATTGCAGATTTCGAGATTCGAGAAGACAAGAACGAGAGTAGTCTCACTTCATATTTTAACCATTTAACCTAAGCAAGCTCGCTCACTCTCGCTTAAACGAAAGTCTGAAATTCGAAACGAATCGTTAGCTTTTGGTATCACAAATCCGGTTTATGAGTTAAATTGCATCGCAAAACCGAATATAAAACCCGGTTTATGGAGTAAGCATTAGAAGGCCTACGGTGGGATGGATCGGGTTTAGATCAGGTCGTCGTGTCAGATTCGAGTCATGTTAGGAAGACCCGTATATACCCAAAATTAATTTACATATCTAAAATTTATTTTGAAAAATACCAAAAAGCCATAAAACACATGAGATAGTTTAAATATTAATATGATTTTTAACTTTATACCATCACATACTCTTATTTTTTCTAAATAACAATACAAAATCATTTTTTTAAAAAAACATAAAATTGCTACTAAAATATTTTTTAAAAAATGTTCACTCGAAAAATTTCTTTTACTCAAAACCAAAATTTTGCACACAGAAAAGAAATTTAGGATTTGTCGCGAAAATAATTATCCTAGTGAAAAATTGTGAAAAAAGGCGACTTTTTGAGCGAAAATTAGGGCCGCCGACTTGCCTTAATTAGCTTCCTCCCCACGTCACTGTTGCCGGCGCCGGCGTGCGCTCAGATGTCGGATTCGACGTCAAACACCGCGCCTGGTCCTGCTTCGGTGAAGAAATCAAGCTCCTGGTCCTCCACGGTCGCAGCTCCCGATCTTCGATCCATCTCTTCTTCTCGACCAACATTCACCGTGCTTGACGGCACAGCCACCGCTGTGGTTCCACCGACTCTTGCTACTATATCTCAACCTCTCTGGAATGACTACCTCGTTGGCTACTTTATTGGGCCAGCTCCCCATATTGGCAAAGTACATGCCACGGTTAACCGGCTATGGAACCGTGATGGGAAAGATCCGAAGATTGATGTCCAATTCATAAAAGAGGACACTGTTCTATTCAAAATTGCATCCCAATCTCTCAGAAATAGTATCACTCGTAAACAATACTGGCATATCTCAGACATTTTACTTGTTGTGCAGGAATGGAGTCCAGCTCGGATTCACCAAAAACCGAACCTATCCGCTATGCCATTATGGGTTGACTTCAAGAATGTACCCGACTCTCTTTTCTCTCGCCCGGGACTGAAATTTCTTGGTGACATCATAGGCGATGCTCAAAAACTTCACCCTACTACGGAGCGGTGTATGCGTCTTGACGTAGCCCGCGTTATGATTGTAGTCAATCTAGATAAGCCAATGACAACCAAAATACAACTTGAAGATGTCCCTTTGCCGATTTTGGTGTCATATCCGTGGCTCCCTTTCCGCTGTTCATCGTGTCATTCTTGGGGACATCGTGCGTCCGATTGTAAAGTGTCCAACACGGATGTAGCTTCTCGTCCCAATGCCGAACTTCCCAAACCTACTGAGCAACAACCTGGCGCTACCCTTACCTCCGCTGCTTCTATTACACCAAACACTTCAATCATTGATACCACTCTAACTTCTGTTATGGAGGAATTATCTACTCTAAACACTAATAATAATTTATCTTTGTCTCCTGTAGGTCCACCTACCATCATTAACACCACTATCTCGGCGCCATTACCACCCAACATTGCTCTCCCTAACAACGTATCACTCACGGACCCGGCAATTGAAAAGCTCACATCAACAGCTTTAGATGCTATTCCATCAACCGTCTCCAATGTATCTCCGCCTTCGACCACAGAGAATCCCATAGAGAACACACGTGCTGATCAACGTTCGGATTGGGCACTCGTTGTTCGTGGTGGCCGATCACAATCGCCCACTATTAGCCAAAAAACTGGCCCTTCCTCTTCACCCACTGTATCCCCATCTCGTTTTACGATTCTATCTAATGTTAATGATGATGTGTCCTCGCAGGATGACAAGGAAGAGGGTCAAATCTCTGACCACGATGGTGATGTATCTGTCCCGACTCTTGATGGTACCACTTCTCACAAGTTCGTTGGTCGTAGCAAGACAAAGACTGTGCATCCATCCTTGGCATCGCGGAAGCTCGCTAAACAAGTTCAACCTAAAAAACAATCAGCTGTCTCCTTCCGGAGACACTAATATCATGTCTCTCTTTGCGTGGAATACCCGGGGCTTCAATCAGCCCTGGAAGCACACGATCGTTCGACAGTGGATTCGCTCCACTTCTCCTCAATTTGGGTGCTTTCTTGAAACACGAGTTCAAGAGCATAATTTCCCTTCTGTGGTGCAGTCTGTGGCTCCGGATTGGCATTTTTTGCACAATTACTCAAGCAATAGGCTTGGTCGTATCTGGGTGTGTTGGCAGGAGGGTGTGATAGTCACACCTATCCTACTCACATCTCAAGTTATAACGGTTTTAGTTACTCTTCTTTCTGGTGATATAATCTTGGTTTCATGTGTCTATGCATCTAACTTTCAGGTCGATCGGACTCATCTGTGGGAAGCTCTTCATCATAGTCGCTATCTCTGTGGATTACAGCCGATCCCGTGGCTAGTGTTTGGAGATTTTAATGAAGTATTGGCGCTGACCGATCACTCCTGTCATGGTCCTCACACTCGGCTCCCTGGCATGCAGCAATTTCAAGACTTTATACACACTTGTGATATGACAGATTTGGAGTACATTGGACCGCGCTTCACATGGTGGAATCACCAAAGTGCTAATCCAATAGCAAAAAAGCTTGATCGTGCTATCATTAACGCTTCCTGGTTCTCAGCGTATCCGCGTTCCTATGCGGCATTTGAGTCTAATGGTGTTTCGGACCATGCCCGATGTGTTGTCAACTTTACTTCACACGCTAACCTCATTCGTAAGCCTTTCCGTTTTAATAACTTCTGGATTGATGACTCCACGTTTTTTCCTCTTCTCAGGACTCATTGGCACGATACTGCTACCCTCTACCACTCCCGTCTTGCTCTGCGCTTTCTACAAGCAAAGCTCAAGTCTTTAAAGTATCCGTTACGGCAGCTTAATCTCACTCGATATGGTGACCTCTCACGGCGTGTTCATGAAGCACGAGATACTTATCTCCAATGTCAATCCGACTTTCTCGTAGCTCCCTCACCAACCCGTGCTCAAGCTACTAATGAGGCGGAAAATTTGTGGCGTTCTTTGGCAGCCGCAGAGGAAAAGCTATACCAGCAAAAGTCTCGGATTAATTGGCTCCGTCATGGTGATCACAATACCACCTTCTTTCACCGCATCTCCAAAGCACATGCTTCTAGAAACACATTCAAAAGACTTCGGTTACCCAATGGTGACTTCACCACAGATGTGCCGATGATTAAAGATGCCGCGATACACCATTTCAAGTCCTTTCTTCAGACCACGCCTACTACTACACCAATTCCCGAAGCCGTCTTATCCGACCTCCTTCCTTTCCGCTGCTCCGATACCCTTTGCACGGCTTTAGTCGCTCCTGTTCTAGCGGCCGAAATCCACTCAACCTTATTCAGCATGCCAGCCAACAAAGCACCAGGACCCGATGGCTACACTACAGAGTTCTACAAGGCCGCTTGGCCGATTATTGGTAACGATTTTGTGGTTGCAGTCCAATCTTTTTTCATGTATGGTTTTCTGCCTGCAGGTATTAACGCAACTTTGCTTGCACTGATTCCTAAAGTGGATGATCCCCATACCATGAAGGATTACAGACCCATTTCTTGCTGCAATATCATCTACAAAGTCATATCAAAAATCATAGCCAATCGCCTCAAGCTCTGCCTTCCGGAATTCATAGAACCGAATCAAAGTGCATTTATCAGGGGACGCCTCCTATTGGAAAATGTGTTACTTGCTACGGAAGTCGTCAAGGACTATCATAAAGCCTCTATCTCTCCTCGCTTTACTCTCAAACTTGACATATCTAAAGCTTTTGATACAATCAATTGGGATTTCATTCTTCAGGTTTTGCAGGTTATTGGCGTTCCACCAAGATTTGTGCACTGGATTTATGTGTGCTTATCCACAGCAACATTCTCGGTTTTGATAAACGGCGAACCGGCGGGCTATTTTCATAGTAACCGAGGAGTTAGACAGGGCTGCGCTCTTTCTCCTTACCTCTATGTTATAGCTACGAATGTTCTCTCACGTTTGCTCAATTCTGCTGCACTAATGGGTCGATTTGGTTATCATCCCAATTGTCAGTCTATTGGACTAACCCATCTCTGTTTTGCAGATGACATCCTGATTTTTTCCGATGGCACTTTACAATCCCTCCACGGCATTCTCGAGGTCATGGATCAATTCGGTGCAGCCTCAGGACTTCGTGTCAACTTAGCCAAATCTTCCATCTACTCTCCTCAGCCTCCTCCACCACCTATGCGTCATTTCCTGGACACGTCGCACATTATCACTGGTGTATTACCGGTTAGATATCTCGGTCTTCCCCTCACAACCAAGAGACTTACTCCAGCTGATTATGCCCCACTGATTGATCGCGTTAGATCACGCATCACATCCTGGTCTGCCAAACTCCTCTCTTTTGCAGGGCGCCTACAACTCATCAACTCAGTCCTAATCAGCACAGTTAACTTTTGGCAATCAGCCTTCCGCCTCCCAAAGAAGTGCCTGCAAGCGATTGATAGTCTCTGTAGTAACTTCCTTTGGTCAGGTACTCCTAATACTCACTCTATGGCTAAAGTTTGTTGGAATGATATTTGCAGACCTAAGGACGAAGGTGGCCTGGGCATACGCCGGCTTGAGGACACTTCAACGGTCTTTGCCCTCTCGTTGATCTGGCGTCTATTCTCGAATACGACCTCACTTTGGCGAGCTTGGACTCAACAATTCTTACTTCGGAATACAACGTTCTGGGATGCATCGATCACAAACCGTGGCTCATGGATGTGGCGAAAACTACTCAAACTTCGGCCCCTTGCCATTCAGTTCCTTCGTATCAGTATTTCAGATGGCTCTACTACCTCTTTTTGGTTTGATCCATGGACGTCTACTGGTTCTTTATTTCCCATTGCAGGTGACTTAGGTATTCGGGAGCTTGGGGTTCCTAGACTAGCCACGGTCTCGGACGCTGTCACAACATCTGGATGGCGCATTCGTGCATCGAGGATACAAACCTACAGAGATCTTCGGGAGCAGCTCCTTCTGCTACCTGTGCCTATCCCGAACTCAGGTCGTGATGTTGTCATGTGGCGTACGTCTGCAACTGAGTTTCGTCCCTTATTCTCCTCAAGATCCACGTGGGAACAGATTAGGAGTCCTTCGCCAAAGCAGCCTTGGTCTCCCACTGTCTGGTTTCCACAATCCGTCCCTAGGTATGCATTCATCACCTGGTTGGCTATTCTTGACAGGTTATCAACAGGTCATCGTATGCAAGCTTGGGGTACTCATCAAGCTTGCGCGTTCTGTGGTGAACCTGATGAAACAAGGGACCACCTTCTCTTCGCTTGCCCGTACTCTTTCACGGTTTGGGACGCCCTCTCCTCCCCCATCCTGCGTCGTCGTGCTTCGCCGAATTGGACTATCACCCTCTCGAGCCTTAGACATCACACGATTCACTACCTAGATCGTGCACTTCTTCGTCTACTCTTTCAAGCGTCCATTTATCACCTTTGGCGCGAACGCAACAACCGCATCCATGGCCACTCATCTCGATCATCACACGCATTGTGTTCAGCGATAAGACGTTGCATCACGGATCGCATCTCCAGCCTCAGTTATACTCAAGACTCAAGATTTGGGACACTATCCGCTCGTTGGAACTCCTACTGGACGTGACCCACCATCCCAGATGGGCTTTCCATCTTCTTATGGCCCTATGTTCATCTCTTTCTCTACCTTGGGGTTCGCTGGGTACACTGGAGTGTACTCTTTTTCCTGCCTCTAGTTTTATCCCACTGGGTTTTCTAGAGATAGGTTTTAATGAGGCCTCCTTGTACCATCTCACAGCGACTCTTTTCTTGTTCTTCTCAGTTATTTCAGTTATTCATAACACAAACAATCGGATGTAAATATTACTTTTCTTTTTGATATATAAATTTAACATTTCATCAAAAAAAAAAAAAAATTTTGCACACAAATTGAAATTAAAAAGTGTAGCATCAATTCGGCTTTTCGGATATCCAATCAGATACCCAAAAAAATAATAGTCCAAAATATATTTGTATATTAATGTTTTGAGTGGTGTTTGGTTTGGGTTTTTTGAATTGGATTTCGGATTTAAGAAAATATGCTCATCTCTAATTAAGTTTTTGCAAAGTTGCATGCATTGTTGTTTTATATATATAAGATGCGATGTAAGTAAGTATGTTAAAACAGACCAATCTGGTCCATCTAAACCCAGTCTGTTTAAGATCTAGTATGTTTAGATATGATCCGTTTTAACCCGTTCTGACCCGTTAGAGGACAACCTATTGGTGATTTGTATACAATTTGGTCTCTGGGGTTACAGGCAAACTTGTCGGACCGTCTAAGTTATTTGATGGACAATTATTTTATAAGTTTATAATCAGTCCCATCGATTTAGCAGCTTAGCAAGTTTATAGACACGTATCAGAAACAATGAGAGTAAAAAAAAAATCTATCACAAGCTTCATAAGTAACTCATCACAACAAAACATAAACTTAATGATAAACAACATCAGGAACAAAATTAACATGCTCAAGCTAGAGAATATTTAACTACATTCATTTAACTACATTCATCAATCAGTCTTGAAAATGACAACTTTCTAAGATGTCAGATTCTTTTTTTTTAATTAATATTCGAAGATGTCAGATTCTTTTCTGCAATGCTATATATAAAGCTCTATGGTATATCACTACAAGAAAAATTGTGAAAAACTGACCGCCAATACTGACGGATTAAAATCCGTCAGGTTTCTGTGGTTATCCTGACAGAATCCTGACGGATGATTATCCGTAAGTAATAAAACCTAACGGACTTAAATCCGTTAGGAAATTCCTGATGGATTCCTGACGGACATATCCGTAAAGAAATCCGTCAGGATAACCACCTGACAACATATCCATTAATATAATTGTTGCCAACGATTATATTCGTAATTCCTGACGGATAGTCCGTCAGAATTCCGTCAATAATAATTCTATAAAACCAGAACCCCCACACCTTTATTATTCATCATTTCACAACATATAGCTTACAAAAAAAATGTCTAATACTCCATATTTTCGATCATGGATGGATCGGGAAAAAATAGATCCAGATACGAACCTTTTGAACGACGAATATTCGCGTGGTGTTATGGAATTCATGGAATTAGCATGTCGACAACCTCGGGCACAACACAGTCGTAAGTTACAATGTCCATGCTCTGTTTGTCGGAATTCGCATAATGTCAAGATAGATATGGTTTGGAATCATTTGTATCTGAATGGTTATATGCCTAGTTATAAGGTTTGGTATTTGCATGGCGAAGAACACAATATTGTTGCTACTAGTAGTCGTAGCGAACGACCTGATCTTGTTGCGGTAGCGAACCATTGGCCGATAGAAAAGAGGAACCTAGAACGGATTTAGATTATATTGCACCTACGGTTTAAATGGTTAATGACTTTTATAAAGAGACTATAGAGACGGCTCAGGGTTCGTACAAAGAACCAAATTTAGAAGCACGACAGTATTTTTATATGTTAGATGCAGTGAATCAGCCATTATATAGTGAATGTAGAGATGGACACTCGCCTTTGTCATCCACAAACTGATGGACAAACAGAAGTTGTCAACAGATCATTATCAACGCTCTTAAGATCCATGATCAAAAGCAATTTAAAGGCGTGGGAAGATTGTCTCCCTCACGTGGAGTTTGCTTACAATCACGCTAAGCATTCTTCAACTTTGTTTTCTCCTTTTGAAATTGTTTATGGCTTCAATCTCAATTCCCCTCTAGACTTGATTCCTTTGCCTGAGAAAGAACGTTGCAGTGTTGATGGTAAAAGGAAAACGGAGCAGATTCGGAAGATACATGAACAAGCTAGGATCAACATAGAAAAGAAGACGCAGCAATACCAAAATTATGCCAACAAAGGACGAAGGGAGTTGTTGTTTGAAGTTGGCGATTTGGTGTGGCTTCATTTGCGCAAAGATAGATTTCTAGAAGAGAGAAAATCCAAGCTGACGCCGCGAGTTGATGGACCCTTCGAAGTCATTTAGAAGATCAATGACAATGCCTACAGACTCGACTTAAAAGGGAAGTATCAAACCTCTAGTTCATTCAATGTTTCTGATTTGATTCCTTATATTGCAGATTCTGATTTGAGGTCAAATCATTTTCAAGAAGGGGAGGATGATGTGATCGTGGATGGACCTGACGAACCAAAACCTGAATCGGAGCTTGAACCAGAGCAGCTTGAACCTGAAGGAAGGATCACGAGATCTAAAGCAAGCGAGCTGGAACATCAAGCCCATGTGATGCTACATTCAGAGCTAGAAGATCAAGCCTGCGAAACATATCAACTGTTCAGGCTTGTTAATCCAGAAGAACCAGATATCTGATCGGTTAGCTAAGTGGGTAATTCTTGTACTCTTTTGTCCTTAGTCGAGATGATCGCTTTTTTCCCACCTTGGGTTTTTGGTCAATCACTAAGGTTTTAACGAGGCAAGTTATCCACTTCCGTTAAAGCTTTCTGAGAAGAATTTGGCATAAGTATTTCTAAATACTTGGCGAAAAATAAGAAGTCTTCTAGAAGCTGACACTTGCCTTCCAAGGCACATCTTCTAGAAGCTTTCCATTTAAATTACAAGTCTTGTAGTTTTCTATAGAACTTTGAGTTGTTTTTTTTAGAAGCTTGCACGCTTTGCAGTTCTGGGTTATTTTTGAAAGCCCTAAGGCTCATTTGTGCCTATTTATAGATTTCGAACCTCTCTTGTTTTCTTTAGAAAGTTTTATGTCGAAATTTGATAGAACAACCTTTGAAATCTCTTGCTCATTAGATTGAGAATCTCGACTTTCCTACATCTGTAATAGATTCGGAAATTCTTCTACATTAATTGTTTAATCCTTAAGACAATCAATCTTTTACATTCTTTTCATTCACTTTCATTCGACATCACCAAAAAAACCATCTTTCTTTACATTCCATTCGGTTCGAAAACCACCATCAATCCATCCTTACATTCCCATTGCATCGATAATCATCTAAGACCAAGACAAGTCTCGATCATACCCTTAATCCACAACTGTCCAGCCTCGATCCAGGAGCGCATCAGGTGGTATCAGAGCCAACTCTGTACCAAAAGCTGAGCAAAACCCTAACCCTAATCTCTTTCTTATTAGTTTTGAAATTTTCTGGTTTTTGTTAAGAACCCTAGGTTGCATCTAGATTAATTTAAAGAATCAGAATCTTGCATTGAATTACGTTATTAAGTTGTTTGATTTAGTATTGCATATAGATCACCTTAGAATTTTCAGAATTAATCCACCTAAAAATCGATTGGTCTATGTTCGTTGTTTGATTTTTGTGAACCCTTTACTTGTGCAAGTTTCTTGGTATTTCAGGTACCATGGAACTCTCTTCATAAGTTATGGAATCCTTGAACCGATTGATGAGTCAACAAATCAAGGATAACAATGCAATCTTATTACAACAGATCTAGTTTCTCAATGAGAAAGTGGATACAATGAAGCTAGAGAAGAAGAAAAGAAGTCGAAGTGATGGTCATTCGTCTCCAACTCCTACACCTTCAGAAGCTATCTGGATTGCTAAAGGAAAAGCACATCTAGGAGAGTCATCTAGACCGACCAAAGGAGGTCTAACTTTCATAACCAATTCTGGTTCGAAAGTGTCTAGAGACCGAGAACAACACATTGGAACAGAACGTGTGTCTTCTGAGGAAGAAGAGGTGTCGGACCATAGTTCTGGTAGCACCATACGACATAGTGGTCCAAGGCCTAACCGAGACTTCCTTGATCCTGCACATCAGCATTTGAAACATATCAAGATCAAGTTCCCATCATTCCTAGGCACGAATGAACCTGAAGTCTATCTAGACTGGGAAAGGAAGATGGAATTCAACTTCCTATGCCAAGGAACATACAATATTAACAAAGTCAAAATCATTGTTTCGGAACTCAGTGGTTATGCTTTGTTATGGTGGGAACAACTGGGAGTTGTTAGAGAAAGATCTTGAGAGCCTCCCATAACTACTTGGGATGAGCTAACAGTTCAGATGAGGCGGAAATTTGTTCCAGCCTACTATCATCGAGAGATATTGAGCAAGCTTCGCAAACTAGTTCAAGGAACAAGAACCGCTCGAGATTATTTTCAGGAGCTTTAAACCCTCTTAATCCGAGCTGATCTAAGTGAAGGTGAAGATATGTTTATGTCTCGGTTTCTAGGAGGTCTTAACCGAGATATCCAAGACAAGTTAGAGCTTCAGTGTTATTAAGACATTGAAGAGATGGTTCACAAGGTTGAACTGATTGAAGCTCAGAACAAGAGGCGGTTTGTCAAGCCAAGCTTTGCACCACCAGCCTCAAAACCAAAGGATTTCTCTACCATTAGACCTAGTTTCAATCCAAAACCAGCTCAAGCTAGAGAAGAAAACAAAAACGCCAAGGTAAAACCAAGAACTGGAACTACTTTAAGTCAAACTCGGTGTTTCAGGTGTCAAGGCATGGGGCATTATGCAAAAGAATGTCCCAACAAGAAGGTATTCCTTCTCAAAGATGATGGAGAGATGGTTCCTCAAGAGGAATCAGACATTGGGTCCAAAACTGAAGAAGGAGAAGCATCAGCGGCTGTGGGTGAATTACTGGTTACAAGAAGAACTCTTAGGGGGTGTTATTGGTTATAAGATTTTAATGGATTTGGAAATCCAAGTGAAATCAGGTGTTATTGGATTAATGATTTCGAAATTCTTTTTGAAATCATGTGTTATTCGTTTAATGATTTGCAAATTCTAATTGAAATCCAGTGTTATTCATTTAATGATTTGATATTGGATTTCAAATTTCAATTTGTATTTTAATGTATTTGGAAGGATTTAAAAATTAAAAATACAAATGAACAAATCCAAACATAAAACATGGTATTTCAAAATCCAATGCTCTTTGAGCATTGATGGTGGAAGTTGTATTAATGCAGCTAGTGAAGTTATGGTTCAGAAGCTCAATCTGAAAACTATTCCTCATCCACATCCATATAAGCTACAATGGCTTAATGATGGAGGAGCTCTAACCGTAACTCACCAAGTCCTAATCAATTTTTCGATTGGGAAATATGAAGATGAAGTGCTTTGTGACGTTTTGCCTATGGGGTCAAGCCATGTTTTTTTATGAAGACCTTGGCAATCAGATTGGAAAGTCATACAGGACGAGTTCACTACCAAGCACAATTTCGAGTTTAAGGGTAGAAGAATCACGCTGGTTCCATTTAATCCTACCAAAATCTATCAAGATCAGATGCAAGTCAAGCAAAAAGAAAATGAGAAGATTTCGACCAGCCTCTACATAAACCACAATGAGTTTTCTAAACTTTATGACTCTGAACTTACATGCTTTTTATTCATCTGCAAAGATGCTATTGAGATCACTAACCCAACACATGAGTTACCTAGTGGAATGAATGAGTTATTACAGGAATACAATGACTTTTTCGTGAAGAGATTCTGCAGGGTCTTCCTCCTATATGTGGGATAGAGCATCAAAACGATTTAGTTCCAGGTTCAGCTCTACCAAACCGACCAGCATATCACAATAATCCAACCAAAACCAAAGAACTTCAGAAGCAAGTAGAAGAGCTTCTTAACAAGGGACAAATCTGAGAGTCCCTTAGTCCATGTGTTGTCCCGGTTTTACTTGTACCAAAGAAAAACATAACCTGGCGAATGTGTGTAGATTGTCGAGCTATCAACAACATAACGGTGAAGTACCTACATCCAATCCCGAGATTGGATGACATGTTAGACGAGCTAAGTGGATCTACAGTCTTCACCAACATCGATCTGAAGAGTGGATATCACCAGATAAGGATGAAAGAAGGTGATGAATGGAAGATGGCGTTCAAGACTAAACAAGGGTTGGTGATGCCATTCGGTCTAACAAACGCCCCAAGCACATTCATGCGCCTCATGAATCACGTCCTTAGGAGATTCATCGGAGTATATGTGGTGGTATACTTCGATGATATCCTCATCTACAGCAAGGGTTTTCAAGAACACTTAACTCATATTAAATCTGTTTTGGATGTTTTAAGATCTGAACGTTTATTTTCAAATCGATCCAAGTGCTCATTTTGTACTAATGAAGTTGTCTTTCTAGGCTTTGTTGTTAGTGCAGAAGGAGTTAAAGTAGATGATGAGAAGATCAGAGCCATTAGAGATTGGCCGAGCCCAACTAATGTCAGCAAAGCCTAAAGCTTTCACGGATTGGTTGGGTTTTACCGAAGATTTGTGCGTGACTTTAGCACTCTCGCAACCCCTCTTACCGAGATTATCAAGAAAGACGTTGGTTTTAAGTGGGAGGAACAACAAGAACTAGCCTTTCAGGCTTTAAAAGAGAAGCTTATCAATTCACATGTTTTAATATTGCCTGATTTTATGAAAACTTTTGAGATTGAGTGTGATGCTTCTGGTGTAGGAATAGGTGTTGTTCTAACTCATGATAAGAAGTCTGTGGCATTTTTCCGTGAGAAGTTATGAGGTTCTACAATGAACTACCCAACCTACGACAAAGATCTCTATGCTCTTGTTAGAGCTCTACAAGTGTGACAGCACTATCTATGGCCGAAAGAGTTCGTGATCCACACAGATCATGAATCATTAAAG
>OVBE01009761.1:0-15720 GCA_900406425.1 Iberis pinnata
TGTTCATATGAATGTATACAGGGGCGGATCTACAGTATTATTGTATATGGCACGTGCCACATACTTATTATTAATATTCTTTGCGAACATATACGTATAGTATCACTTGGTTCAATTGGCAAATGTCTTATTTACTCTCAAACAGGTTGTTGGTTCGATTTTCCCCCAGTACTAACATTTTGTAGTATTGTTTTTTGTCCGTTTTCTTCTTTTGTAATTATTGTTGTTTTTTTCTTCCAACAAATCTGTTTTTTATCAGTTTTTTTTTTGTTGCCATTATGAATGGTTATATAAACAAATTATCTCAAATATTTTTAAAAATACGTCAGTATTTTTAAAATAAAATTAAAATATGTTTTCATACAAATGAATGCAAAATTTTTAGAATTAGTTACCCACAAAATTTAAATTATATTAGAAAATAATATATATATATATATATATAATTTTGGTAATATGAATTAATATTTTGAAAATTTTATATAAATTTTATATTTAATTATTATTAAGTTGTGCCACATATCAATTTTTGATCTAGATCCGCCACTGAATGTATATACAAATAATTGGTCATATGAAATTGACTTGTTCATGTGGTTATATTTTGTTCATGTTTAAGTTTTTGGCAAGAATAGTAGACTTGAATATTAGTACGAAAACAAATTTGATTGGAATTTAATATCTCGTGAATTAATTTATGTGTGTTCATATGAACACAAATATATTCATATGAATATGAATCAATTTACGTGTGTTCATATGAATATGAATCATGGTTATTGGTCATATGAATCCGTATTCTAAGCCTGAAACATTANCCCTGAAACATAAGTATATAAAAAGTAATCTTTTTAAAAATTAAAAAAGAATAAGATTAACCTTTTTTAATTAAATAGAAAATTATACGCCAACATATTTAGGAAAGTTATATTTGTCTCATTATTAAAATATACATTATATATAAATTATGTTGAAATAAATAAAGAGGATATGATTGTAATTCTATTAGACAAAATACATTAATCATAAATGAATTTCAAACACACCTCTTTCTCAAATTAGGCAACTAAATAGTGACTGATTTGATAATTAATTCTTATTTTATTTATCTTTATCATTATTATTGAATGTAATGTCATTGATGTTTGTTATTTTATTATTGTTATTTTTTTACTTTTTTTTTATGACCACTTGTATATGGTTCAGCTACTTTAATATTAAAATATATTTTATTTATTGTAGAGGCGTCTCTTTTCTATAAAAGCATACCAAAATAATAGGTTTTGTTCTATTCAGAATCAGTTATTTGTAACTTTTTATACAATGTCTCTCTCTTCTAATACCTCTGCTTCTTCATGTGTTCATGATGTTTGTCCATCTTCCGAGGTATCATCTATTCGGAAAATTATAATCAATCTGAATGATCAAGAGGTTTGTTTTTTTTTAATTCAATAAATTTATTAATTACATGTATTTAACTGAAATGATTTTACATTATGTGTTTATTTATTATTTATAAGTATTTAATGTTTTATAACTATTTTTACCTTTTATGAATCAGGGAGATCGATATAGATTTTGTATGGGTGTTCATACAACTTTTAGGAAGGTGATGGATTACTATTGTGAAAAGAAACTCATCTCTTATGATTTAGTCATATTCCTCTATGAGAATAGGAGGTTTAGATCTATGCACACTCCTCATTCGATTTTAAAAATCTCTATTATTTTGACATATAACTTAATTAAATTATATTAGAGGGGTATTTACACTGGTCGTTTTATTTTTCAATTGTTAGCTCATGATGGACGAAGGTGATGAGATCTATGTGGTCTTTAAGCAGTTTGGTAGAGGTTTGAACGATCAATGATTATCTGATTGTAATTTTAAGATTTAATACAATGTTTTTTGTTATTTTAATTTTTCTGTGTTTTTTTAAATTAGTTTGATTATGCAACTCTAAATTCATATTAATATAATTTATATTTTATTTTTAATTTAATCTAATATCATTTTATATTATGCGTTATATTACATAGTTTAATTATATATAGATAATCAAATATATATATATATATANATATATATATATATATATATATATATATATATATTATATAATAAAATTAAATTTATGGTAACTATTGCTAATTTTTATTGTTAAGTACTTGGTAAATACACGACATGAAATGATATATATTAAATTTTATTTTAAAAAATTCTTAACACACACTATGATATGTCTTTTCGTGTTAATTCATTTCACTATTTACGAAAAAATATTGGATGAGTAGGTGTCAAGTGTGCGTGCAGCTAATTAATGCATGCTTTATGTTTGGTCAAAACGAAATGATAGTATGTTCTGCAATTGTAGGAACATACATTGAATTGTCTGCATTACATTAATATGTCATTGGAAACAGAAATTGTATATCACATTTAATTGTGTCATGTACATTTAAACTACTGACATAACAATGACGTTTGCACATCCCACTATGTATTCGTTATTGTATAATGTTAGTCATATATTCCCAATTTATCGTGCTCCAAAAAAAATCAAATTACGAACACATAAATTTAATTGATTTAACACATTAAAATAACAAAAAAATAAAATATTTATATATTTATATCTAAGCATGTTTCGAACCTCTCACGAACTTAGTCCCTATCAAATCAGCGGCGGCCCGAGCCAGTATCTTCTTACCATCTTCCAGCTCATGTGATAAGTATAAATCTACTTTTTCTAATACAATACCATACTTAATCAAATATTGCAACATTATTTCTTTTGTAAATCCTCCACTAAAGTTTATAACTTCTACGACTTTTAAATTTGACTTCAAATACTTGTGTGTTATATTTTGATTCCAGTAATTCTCCAAATCGACGTGAGAACATGTAGCTATAGATGGTCTTTGAGAAACCATAACAAATGTCATAGTTTCTAATTCTTCGCAGTTGTTGATCATGCATCTAATACCAATAAACTCGCTCACTTGTATATTTGTCTTTACAACAATATGTTTTGTTTTCATTGGTGCTTGCAAATGGATCGGATGATCGCTTTCTTGAATCAACTGAATGAGGAATGGACATACTGTCAACTTCTTAGAATATGACATATAGTATAGCATATTACATAAATATGTTCTCGTCGAGTTATCATATTCTGTCTCTTTTCCAAAATCCAGATATGCTTCTTTCATCATTTTATTCTCCTCCATAAATTGAAAGTAGTGGAACTTTCCTATATAATTGAGGTGTTGAATATTAGAAATGTTCAGTGTAGTATACTTCGTAGTAAATTCACAATTCTCAAGTACCAAATGAGTTAGTCGGTTGTTGAATCCGGTAATCATCTCAAGATCGATGGTCCAGCAATTCTTAAAGGTCAACAACTTTAAAAGAGGAGATCTTGATAGCAATGACATGATGTTTTTGACATTCATCGAATCCAAATATATATTATCGAATTTGATGTGCAAAATCTTGATGAATCAAACTCACAACCTACCATTTCCAATGATTCAAGTGATTTTAGATTATAAAAACTTGCTGGTAATTGAAATATGTTTCCTTCTATCACACCTTCATTGATATCTAAGAAATTAAGAATCGGATTTCGTATTTGCTTAGAAGTCGCGAACTCGATCAATAGCTTAATATCTTTTTCAAAACTAATCGGATTGGAGAAACATAACTCGAAAGTTTTTATGTATTCCCCAGAGTATCTCGAAATCGAGTCAACTATATATTGAATAAATGAAGCCCTAGAGACCATTCTGGTTTCTTCGTTGTCTGAAACCGAATACCTCCCGATATGCGATTCGTTAAAAGAGATATTGGTCGTTTCATAACATAAATTTTTCCATCGTTTAGATAGAACATTTGTCTTTATAGCGTCTTTAAATGGTAAGAAAGATATTATTATTACCAGAAGATGATCCGATAAACTGGATAATGTATCTTGTCTTCTTCTTGAATCCATTGTTGGAAATTGGCACAATATAGTTTTAGGTAGAAGATCGTTTGTGTTTAATACTTCTTTTGACTGTTTACAATTTTTCTGAAAAGATCGTAATAAATACAATTACATGTATTATAACATTTTTATTAATATTAAAATTAATAATTTAATTGTCTGTAAAAAATGTTTTATATTCAAGGTTATCATTATGGTAGCCTATAATATGTAGTATTGTAGGTTTTATCATTGCTTCAGATATTTTACTTTATTGTTCTTAGAACTATAAACTATTCTCGATACACTATCATGGATAATTTTATATTTATTTAAAAAGACATAACCGTACTCGCTTTATAAAAAACATAAAATAAATATTGAACAAAAAAATAAAACATCTAAAAATAAAACATAATTTAAACTTAAATTGGTTTAGGGTTCTTCGTGATTGGTGCGTTTCAATTCATAAATGGAAATCCAATCATATCCCAATTGATCTTTTTCGCGTTCACTGTCCTTAAAATATTTTGATTTGCTTCCCTTTTGTCTGCCTGTATATTCCACTCATTGATAAAATCAAACTCATTATCTACCATTATCTTATGCAATAGAGATATCTTGGCTTCACGTTTTGCTATTTTCATCTTGTGTACCATGTACTCTTCGTATTTTGAATGATAATCTTTCATCAACAATATATGCTCTTTGTGCTGCGATTCCACTTCCTCCGTTGCAAAAGCTACGAGGATTTTTATTCTTTCTTCTTCTGTAATATGCTCTATGGTCATCGAAGATTTACTATTTTGAATATCTTTCTCGTCCATCTTAGATGAACAAACAACAAACATTTATTTAAATGTTATTAAATATCTATTAATTATATATTAAATATAATTAAAGCATGATATATCTTCAATGTCGTTTGGGGATACTTTCGGGAAAAGTGTTTATATTTCTGTCGAGGTTTGGATATTTATAACGATACGATTTTTTTTAGATAAATATCTTTGTGACTTTACGGTTACTCGTAATCCCTGAAATTATGACTTTCAAAATATTATGTTTTTCATATATTATATCATATGTAAATATATTGGATTATTAAATAATTTATACAAACTTTTATTTAATTATTCTTTAGTGTTATTGTTAAATTGTTAATTTGCGTATTAAAAAAATAATTAAAATTGTATCATCCATGCAAATATATAATTTTTGCATATTAATAAAAGTTTTTATATGTCAAAATTTATCACCATGTTAGTGATATGTCAAATTTCTTTATAAATTTTTTGTATATTAATAAATGTTTTGATATGTCAATTTTCTTTATAAGAAATCTTAAAAGTTATGATATGTTAGTTTGCGTATTACTTAAATAACTAATATTCTAAATATATAAAGAAAATAGTTAATTAATATATATATATTCTAAAAAACCTGGATTACACCGGTTTATATCCGATTAACTTAAAAAAACCATTTTAACATTAAACAAAAAATAAAAAACAGCAAAATATTATAATTAACATAAACAATAAAACATTTTTTTCTTGGTTCTTGGTTCTTGGTTCTTCACGGTACAGTCTCAGTTCATGAACGGAAATTCTGTCTTATCCCAATTTAATTTCGGGACTTTCACCGTGGACATAGAGTGTTCGGTGATCTTTTTTTTTCTTTCTGGGAATTCCGTTCGGCTATGGGATCAAACTTATTATCTCCCATTATTTTAGACGTGAGATTGAGTTTTGCATTCCTCTTCGCGATCTTCATCCTGTACCACATGGCCCTTTCGTACTGAGACTGGTACTCCTTCATCATCAGCATTCTGACTTTGTATCGATTTTCCATTTCTTCTCGTCTTTTTGACGGCTGAGTTGATGTGTGCTTCTGCTGCCGGTTGCTCTTCCGTCATGGGAGCTTTCAATTTTTTTTTCTTGTGCTTTATCCATTCTTGCTGACACAATCATAAAACATTGAGAGAAATAGATATTAATATGTTATAATTTATAAAATTGATACATAATATAAAAACAAACACTAGAAATAAACAACTCAATACACGATAATCTATATATCATATGTTTATAAACATAATCTAAAATCGTAAGGGTGTTAGTTAAACCTTCTGAGATTTTGCTTCTTGAATCCGATTTTCTCTTTTGAACGTTTTTGTTCTGTGATATTTTCCTTCATTCAGTTTTGTTGGTATATATAGAGAAACCGACTCTAGGGTTTCCTTAAACAAAAAAAGACTTTTGGGTTTCTACACGATGCGATAATCGAGATTATTAGTCGGTTATCAAGATAATAAGCAATTATTGTTATTAATTATGCATCAAGTAGTTTAATCTCAACTGTCTTTTCGTATTCTTTATTCACATAGTAATTTAAAATTTTATATATTAATTAAAATTTCAATATATTATCGTATTACTTATAAATATATATATTTATATTAAATTTTTAATAATTTTTTAAGAAGTGATAATTTTAAAAAATATATTAATTCAAAAATATACATTCAAATAATAAATTATGATAATCTAACTAATATTTGAATAGGTGTAATTATGTCATATAATTATATTTATATTAAATGTGATAATTATTTGTATTCAATTATCGAGGATAATAAATATTTATTTTTATGAATTATGTTTTAAAGAGACTTATCTCCCTTCAAAAATTAAAATATTATTTAAATATTAAATAAGTTTATATTAAATATATATTTAAGTATATATATATATATATATATTTTCTGTATAATATTTTTATAATAAGTTATTAAATATGTTAATTCGTTGAAAAAGTGTCAAATTAATATATATATATATATATATACATATATATATTCAAATAAGTAATTGTGATAACTTAACAAAAATTAAATATGCGTAATATCTATATTTATGTTTATTGTCATAATAATATGTAGAATCAAAATTTATGTTTATTTTCATAGATGTTACTATATTTAGTATAATAAATTATTAGAATATTTCAATTTATAATAATAATGGGCTTTTTGTTAATATAATGGGCCTTATTTAGTATTCAAATATTTAGGTCATATAAGAATTATGTATAATTTTATTTTAACTAATAATGTAACTATTTAGTTTTTAAAAGCAGTGCTGTATATTATTAATTTATTTTTTAATTATTTAACACATTCATAGTAAAAGTATATAAATAATTTTTATAATATCTAATAAGTTGTTACGTAAAATAAGTTAATTCTATGAAAATTTGTCGAATCGAAACGTGTATATATATATTTAAATAAATAATTATGATGACCTACCAACAATTAAATAGTCGTACTTATTACATTTATTTATATTTATGTTTATTGACATAATTATATGTAGAAACAAAAATTAATGTTAATTTTCTTTATTGTTAAAATATTTCATATAATGAAATGTTAAGTTATTTCGGTTTATAATATTAGGATTTTTAGTTTATATATTGGGCCTTATTTAATATTTATATATGTTGCACATATCAGAATAATGAATAAGTTTATTTAAAAATAATAGTATACCTATTACGTTTTTAAAATTAGTGTTGAATATTAGTAATTTATTTTTTGATTATTTAACACATTCATAATAAAAGTATAAAAATAATTTTTATATGAATTATTAT
The DNA here is from genome assembly GCA_900406425.1 of Iberis pinnata. NCBI lineage: Eukaryota > Viridiplantae > Streptophyta > Magnoliopsida > Brassicales > Brassicaceae > Iberis > Iberis pinnata. The sequence continues at coordinate 7,629 of OVBE01009761.1, forward strand.
TTGAAAAAACCAGTGTTGTATATTATTAATTGATTTTTTAATTGCTAATTTCCTACTTACATATCATATGAAACTAAACTAATTAACGAGATCTACCATTAACTTATTACAAAAATAATTTAATTATTTATTCATTATGGTCGTTCCAAGCGATCGCTATGTTGATATTCAAATTTGAATCTAGAAAATCAAATAGTCGTATGATTGCAAAACAATTGTTATATAATTTTAAAATGTATTCGTAAAATACTTTTATTTAAATAGTAGATATCATGAATAATATCAAAATAATATTGAAAATATAGTTAATCTAAAAAAAACAAATGACAACAACATACTAAAAATTCAATACATAATATCAATGCTAACATAATCATAAAAATGTTCAACTTCATGATGCCATAGAAAACGTTCACAAGCTGAAGAAGTAATCATATCGTTATCTACCCCATGTCGTTTCCAGGCGCAATTCAATAATAAGAAATTCATTGTGCAACCGTTGCATACGCATTTTTCACGAACGTATGATCTCTTGAGTTGTTTCATGACTGGTTTTCCGCGCCACCAAAGATGTTCTCTAAATTTGTATCGAAGTTCTTCAAGTCCCTTCATCGTTGTGGACATCAATGGTTTTACCAAACTAGACATGATCTTTAAACCCTTAAGTTTTGTATCTGTTCCAATACAGATTAATATCAAACCGTAAAGATATATTGCCTCTTGATTTTCTTTACTTGCAGCCTCAGATAAAAGTTTTAGTTCTTTGGTTTGTTTGTTTTCTAAAAAATATTTGATGAGTCATTTACATTATAGGGCATCAGGATTTCCATTCTTTCGACATCTCTTAAGAAAATTTGACAATCGTTTAGGATTATGAAACCATGGAAAAAGAGGTAGCCCGTGTAGTGAAACTCGGTAAACAACATATGGTTCATCACATAATTTTTAAAAATTCCTCGAAACCATACTGAGATTAGACATTGTTAACAAGGACGAAGCTGCAACATGTGAAGAAATCTTTACAAAAATATCTTCAGGTAAAGAATCGAGAGAAATTTTTCTTTTGTGTAAAGTCATTAAACAATAGTCGAAAATATAATTGGTAATATGATGAGATTGGTGCATATTGTATCAAGGCTAGCCAAGTATTTATAAAGACATGAAAAATCTAGATTACATATTTTAATTAATATGGATTATTCCTTTCCATATAACAATGAAATATATCGAATTTGTGTACATTACATCTTAATTTTACTCATGATTTTCTAATTAAAAGTTAATGTTCCATTACTATAATATATGGAAACTGTCTAAAATTGTTATACAGAAAATCGTAATAAATATACTTACGGGTATTATAAATATTTGTTTTGTTATTAATATTAAAATATAAAATTTGAGTATTTATCATATATGCATTATATTCGAGGTTATCATTATGGTAACCTAAAGTGTAGTCTGCTAGGTTTTATGGTTGCTTCTAGTGCTTTAATTTATTGTTCTTGGAAATATAAACATATCTCAATACACCACATATTTTTCTATGTTTGAAAATTTTATGTACTTGATTTTCTTGATAAAATTGATTGTAATAAACTACCATGGATAAAATATTTATTAATTTTTAAAAACTAATGGTACCCGATTTATAATAAACAAAAATAAACACTGAAAATAATACTAACAGATAAAAAGATAACATAATTAACCTAACATTTGGATTTAGGGTTCTTCGTTCTTGATACATTTCCGTTCATGAATGAGAATCCAATCATATTCCAATTAATCTTATCTACTCTTACCGTTCTTAGAATCTGTTGAATTGCTTGCTTTTTTGCTGCCTGTATATTAAACTCACTGATAATATCAAACGCATCATCTTCCATTATCTTATACAATAGAGATATTTTGGCTTCGCGTTTTGTCAATTTTATCTAGTGCATCATGTAGTGTTCATATTTCGAGTGATACTCTTTCATCAATAGCATGTGCTCTTTGTATTGAGACTCCACTTCCTCCTTCGCCATATCTATGGCGATTTTTATTCTTGTATTTTCTGGAATTTGATCTTCGGTCATAGGAGATTTCGTTTATGAATATTGTTTTTGTCAATCTTACATGAAAAATCATCAAACTTACGATTAAATGTTAGTAACATTTATATTGATTATAACTTAAATATAAGCAAATCACTATAAACCTTCGATTGATGTTGTTGGAATCTCTTTCAGAAAAATTGTTTAGATTTTTCTCGATGTATGGAGCTTTATAATGGTATGAAATGCTTTAAATAAATATCTTTATGACTTTATATTTACTCGCGAAGGGGCACTTGTTTAAAGGTATAATAAAAAAATATAATATTACACTTTTTATATTATTTAATAAGTAAATATCTTTTTGGGATATTATTAAGTAGTAGCGTGTACATGTGTCTTTTCATTTTTGATTTAAAAGTATCATTTGTTGAATTATTAATTATTTATGTCTTTGTTTATAAATTTGGTGTTTTAATGATTAATTATACGAAACTTTATTGTATTTATCGTTTATATTATTGTTAAAATAATTATTTGTATTAGTTTTTAATTAATTAGCTATGTAATGAAAAATGTTCATTAATATATTTTTATAAAAAAACCGGTTTAAACAGGGTTATATCATAATTAAAATAAAAACATTTAAACAACAAAAAAAGAAAAAAAACAACATAGTTAACATTAAAAAAAAAATTTTTTTTGGTTATTGGTTCTTCTTGGTTCTTAGTTCTTCGAGGTACAGCCTCAGTTCATGAACGGAAATTTCGACTTATCCCAGTTTAAATCCGGGACTTTCACCGTAGATAGAGACTGTTCGGTGATCTTTTTCTTCTCCTCTTGGGAATTCCGTTCGGCCATGGGATCAAACTCATTGTCTCTCATTATTTTAAACAGGAGACTGAGTTTGGCATCCCTTTCTGCGATCTTCATCCTGTACCACATGGCTTTTTCATGCTGAGGCTGGTACTCTTTCATCATCATTTGTATCGAGCTTCTACTTCTTATTTTGCTTTCTTCACTGCGACGTTGATTCGTGCTTCCGCAACCGGTTGTTCTTCCGTCATAGGAGCTTTCAACTTTTGGTCGTCTCTTTTATCCATTATCCTGAATCAATCGTAAAACGTAAACATATATAAGTATTAGAATATTATAATTTGTGTACTTGATACACGATATAAACATAAAGCCTAGAAATAATCAAAACAATACACGATGATCTATATAAGATATATTACTAAAGATGATCTAAAATCGAAAGGGTGTTATAGAAAAACCTTTGAAGAGTTTGATTCTTGGAATAGATTTTCTCTTTTGAATGTAGGTTTTTGGTGATATTTTCTTTCCTTTAGTCGCTTGATATATATAGAGAAACCCGACTTTAGGGTTTTCTTTTACCAAAAAAAAGAAAAGGACTTTAGGGCTTCTGGACGATGCGAGTATCGAAGTTAGTAGTCGGTTAATATGCAGTTATTATTATTAATTATGCTTCTAATAGTCTTATCTCAAATGTCGTATCGTTTCTTATTTCACACCTTATAAATATTTAATTATTTATTGAATATTAACTTAATGTCGTATTAAATATATATATATATATATATAAAATGTAATGTCGTATTAAATATATATTTATATATATATTTCATTATGTTAACAATTTATTTAATAAGTTATAAAGATTTGTTATTATCTCAAACCGTGTCAAATCTATAAGTATTTGTTCGAACAGATAATTATGATAATCTAACTAATATTTCAACTATGTGTAATCATGACATATATTTATATTTATTCAAATTGTGATAATTATATGTGGAGAGAGAAAAAATTAATATCTATCAATAACTTTTATATTATATAACTCATCTAGATTTATATATGAATATTTAATTATTATTTTTAATATTTATCTATACTTTTTATATCAAATAACTTTTATTAAGTTTTTTATATGATATTTTTTTGAAAATGAGTCATATCGAAAAATATATATATATATATATATATTCAAATAAGTAATTATTAAAACCTAACTAATATTCTAATAGATGTAATCATGACATATATATGATAGTTATTTGTGAAGTAAAAAAATTAATAATTAGTAATAAATATTTATATTATATAAATTATCTATGTTTATATGTAACAAAAATGAGCTTCTTTAACTTGGGCCTTATTATATATTCATATATTTAGCCCATATCATAATAAAGCATAAATTATTTAAAATAATAACTATAATTATAAATATTTGAATTTACTGCTGTCTAAAATTAATTAATTTTTATCAAATATTTAACACATATAAAATGAAATTATATTAATATATATTTGTACAGTTTAAACTTTTATCATATGAACTTATTTGGATATTGGGTTTGTAAACAATAGCATTATGTTTTTCTTATAAATTTTATAATATTTGAATAATTTGTACAAAATATACTACACATACAAGTTGGTTTTATATGAATTCTTTTTTATAAAATTTATTTAATTTATACCTGCGCAGAACGCGGATAAATCACCTAATAGATTTAATAATCAATCTATTTGACATATAAATAGATTTGTGATCTTTTATAATGCATTTTTCTTGTCATTTTATTTGTTTTACACTTTGATATTAAATTGTTAGAATTTATTAGGAGTTCTAATATGATTTTGTACATATAAGATATACACCTAAAATATATTCGTATAAGTTAATAAACAATTGTCAATGATTTATATTCAAATTTTTGGATGAACAAAGAAGAAAATTTAATATATTTTTTTAGGGACTTATAGAAAACCTAAATAATGATGAATTCAAGTGGAGAAAAAACATCTAACAATTTTTTCTCTGGGTTTTGTCTCGAAAATTCTAAAAATACTATATGGCATATCTTTGAAAATATCAGAGATTTAAAATTTCCTGTAATCTAAAGCATTGTAACGAAATTTTCAAAATGACTACTCGTAAGTAAATCAATCATTTTTCTTATCTCAACGAAACCTTTTTCATGTTTGTTGGTTCATAATCGGAGTTAGTTGTTCTGTAAATGAGTCTAGATACTGAGTATCCTCATAAAAAAACTAAACTAAACTAAACTTAGGACAAGACACAAAACAAAACTTTAGAATTGTTAATTTTAATCCCAACAGTGATTGATTTACTCACTCATAATCTAAGTAACCATTGTGGACCATGGAAGGTGTACAGTATGTTGATACTCTGAAGTTCCCTACCAAAGTGATAACTTGCTCATTCTAGATTTCTTTTAGATTAACCGACCATCTAACTTCATATTGATGTAGACCATTCACAAATGCTAATGTAGGGGAAAACAAAAATCAATTGATATACGAAAGGAGACAGTAATAATAAGATATTCCTACAAGATAATACAACATCAATGGTAAAAATTAGATACAACACCATAAACCATAAAAATTAAGGTAATGAAGAATGTTTGTGAGTTTATACCTGGTGGATGAAGTAATCTGGTTTCATCTACCATCATTCAAAGCAAAAACATGGTCAAAAGGTAAAGCCATTGAGCAATTTATAGATAAACCCAAAACCTAAGAGCAAAAAGATAACATGAAAAATCCAACTTTGGGATCTAAGATTACTTAGTGAAGCAAAAGAAAACAACATAGATATAAAGAAAGAGACAAGAACCTCACTAAAGGAACATGGAGGCAGAGGAGAAAGATTTCATATCGTTTCCTAAATATCCTTGGAACCACTACCAGACTATTTAGAAGCAACATACTTTAAATAAAACAAAGTCGAGCATTGTTCACCTTGAGCTGTCTTTGCATCTTATTTCACCGCAAGTTCCTGTATCAGTAATCAATTAGTTTTGAACTGTAGGAGTTGAATTCAATTAAATCAATGTATTCTTACTTAAAGTTCTTACCAGACACATTCTCCCTTAGGTCTCCATTTGCAATGTATTTATAGATCAAAGCCAAGTCATCTCCATTATCCCAATAACTCACAAGTCCCACTTAATTTTTTTATGGTGAATTCGTAAAAGAAGCTCAACAAAAATGGGTTGCTAATGATTGAGAAACTATAACACGAAAACTAACTAGAGTTTCAAAAACTATACATTCATTCAACTTAAATACCTTTAAATTGTTGTCAAAAACAAAAGCAAGACGTAACCGTCCAAGCCCATATTTCAATATCCAATTAAAAGCAACAAATGAAGCTAGTGATTGTGATTGTCCAAATCATGTGGCTCGCCTAGGTCCACACCAAGCAAAAAAAATGAGAATTTCTCACTAAAAATCAGCAAAAAAACCCGACTCAAATTTTGTGACAAAATCCGAAATTTCAAGTATATAAATAGTTTATACCTGGGAGGCGAGAACTTGGAGAGGAGAGCTGAAAAATATGTGGAAGAACTTCTATTTCACATAACTTATATGATTTACATCGACTTGTTTGAGTATGAAGAATTCGTTTGCAGTTGAAGAAGAAAGTCTTTTCGATTTCCAGAACTGAACACGATGTCGAATCCTCATCTTCATCAACATATAATGAAGATTTCACATAGTATTGACATGTGGATCAAGAATAAAATGGGATTGCAGAATCACATCTAGAAGATGGAGAGAAGAAGAAAGGCAAAACCAGAAAAGCTAAGTTGGGTGACCCTTCATTTTTATGTACTATGTGTCATAAGGGATTTGCTGAGTTGTCATCACGAGAACTCTCGTGTGAAAGAAAACTCTACTTTTATATAATAGTTGTGACATGAAACTAAGATGTAGTCTTTGTCATTACATTGGTTCTATTCTTCTACTTCTCGCTAGCAATAATGATAACGATCAACGATACTTTTTATTGTTTGTTTGCAATTGCAGCGATATCGACAGTGATAGCAACCAACGACATCTATTGTTGTTCATTTCGCAGTTACTGTAACAACGACAAGTTGTCACTGCGATCTGTAGTTGTGTTATTCGTTTGGCTGTCGTTGCGACTATATATTTTAAATTTGAAATTTTTATAATAAAAATATATTTCTTCAAAATTATATATATATATAATCAAATATAATTAAAAAATTAATTTATTATACTATATATTAATATTTTCTTGTATATTTGTTTACATTCTTTTTAAATTTATTTAATATAATTTAATTTAATTTAAATATTTATATTTTATTTTAATATTTGAAATTATTTTATTTTTTTTACGTTTTTTACTTTCTTTTAATTTTTAGAATTTAATTTATTTTACTAATTTAGTTTTTTAAGATTTATTTTAACTATTTTTAATTGATTTTATCGTTATAGATTTATTTATATTTTTGTAATTTATTATGATTTTTAAGTAATTAAATAATTTAAAATGGTTTTCTATTTAATTTAATAATTAAAATTATTTTTTAAATATATATCGATGCGATCAGTTGCTGTACGATTGACTGTTACTTGCGAGTGATCTGTCACTAAATAAACCATTGACCAAAAATCGCAGTCACTGGTTCGAGTCGCAAGTCGTTGTCGATGGTTGCATCGACAAAAAACAAAACAACAATTTGTCGCTGGTCGCAGCGATAAACAAACAAACAAAAATCTATCGTTATCTCTAGCGACAGACAAACAAACAAACTCATTGTATTATATTTTACTACTCGTTCTCCAAACATTAGCATAAGCCAAGTTTTAATCAATTTTGATTAGCTCAGCCCAACTTGTGATTAATGCATATAAACTTTTGTTATTTTAAAGCTTTGGAGCTAATTTTAATTAACAACACATGATGTTATACCGTCAAGCATACAACCACATTACAAAATTCAACCGTAAAATTTATTCAAAAAATTTAAAATATATATTTATGAATTTTTTAAATTAATATTTAAAAATTATATATTTTATTTTCAAAAAAGAAAAAAAAACTCTCAAATCAATTAAACATGAAATGGGGTTCGGGGGTCATATTCCACACTAGGGCCGGTCCTGGACCAAGCCAAGTGAGACATTTGTCTGTGACCCCCAAATTATACAGGCACCAAATTTTGTTTTTTAATATATAT
>OVBE01009762.1:0-10418 GCA_900406425.1 Iberis pinnata
AATCCTTAGCATATTTTAACTAGGCTTTGTTAGGTAAACAACTCTAGAGATTATATAATCGCCGGAATCTCTACTTGCGAGATGTTTAAGAGTCGCTACTATAAGGGTTTTTTTTCCTCTTTTAGCAAAAAATTCAAATAGATCGTCTTATGGATGGAAGAGTATATAAGAGTGTGCACCACTCTTACAACAAGGTTTACGAGGGACTATTGGAAATAGGCAAGATACCAAAGTGTGGACGGATAATTGGTTAGCAAAACCTAATCCAACACAGGCAAGAAGCTTTTATCGCTCTCCCTACACTAAAATGAAAGTATTAGATCTCATGTGGGAGGGTAACTGTACATGGAAAACATCTCGGGTTTGGGCGTTGGTGCATAAAGAAGATGTACCACTTATACTAAGTATAAGGCCATCACAATTCTTTCGCGATGGATTTTGTTGACATTTTACCAAATTGGGTGAACACTCTGTCAAGTCAGGATATGTGGTGGCTATGTCTAACATGGACATGGAGAAAAAATGGATGAATCAACTACCTTTTCTGAACACTCTAAATTAAGCAGTCTGGAAAGTCTTGGCTCCAATCAAAATTCAACATTTTTTATAGCAAATTCTCTCGGGAGCTCTACTAGCCAATGCATTGCTTCAACGCAAGCTACTGGCATATACCTTATGTTCCAAATGTGGCGCTGATGATGAATTTATCAATCATGTTTTATTTATGTGTCCCCAGGCTTTTCAGTGTTGGGCGCTTTTTTCGGTTCTGGTACTGGTAAACATATTTCCAGTATATAATATTTATGCCAATAAATTATTGAGATATCTATCTATACTAATATTTTAAGGGTTCTTTTTTAAACTTCCTACGAAGGTGACATGTGTCCATCCTTTTAACACTAAATCAAACTGGAGTAATCATGAACCACTAAATCAATAACATAAAAACAAACTAAATTTTATTTTTATACTAATTAATTGGACCTCTTTGATGACATTCATGATTTCTCTGAAAAGTATCAGACTTCTCATATTCTTCTCTATATTTTGGAAAAGCCCTCTTTTCAGTTACATAAAACCAAATTAAATAAATTATTGAGATATCTATCTATACTAATATTTTAAAGATTTTTTTAACTCCCTAAAAACAGTGTCCACACTTTCAACACTAAACCAATAACATAAAACCAAACGAAATTAATCATGAGCCACTAAATCAATAACATAAGAACAAACCAAATCTAATATTATACTAATTAATTGGACCTCTTTGACGACAATCATTCTTTTTCTTAAAAGTAATGGCTGATGACTCTGAATTTTTATGGTTCTTACAAGTCATTTAACATCAATTTTGAGGTCCTTAGGTGTGCATGTATCACATTTATAATTGTTTTCAGTAAGTTTGTGATTTTTAGGAATTTTGCATTAGAATTCGCATATGCACGCATTTTGGAGATTTTCAGGACTTTTAGGAGTTTTCAGGACTTTTAGGAGTTTTCAGGAAGGTTTTGAGAGAATTCAGAAAAGGAGCAGAAAATGTGGAATGGACCAGCACAAGACCTGGATCGATCCCAGGACTAAGACTGGATCGATCTCAAGACACACCTAGATCGATCTCAAGCCGATGACTGGATCAATCTCAGCCAAAGCCTGGATCGATCCCATATCAATCTCAAGCCGAAGAATGGATCGATCTCAGCCCAAGCCTGGATCGATCCCTGATCGATCTCAAGCTGAAGACCGGATCGATCTCAGCCTAATTCTGGATTGATCCCAGATCGATCTCAACCCCAAGTCTGGATTGATCCCAGATCGATCTCAACCTCACCTCTGGATCGATCTCACTTCAGCACGGATCGATCACGCATCAGCTCAAGCTCCAACCCGACCAACTCAAATCCGGAATGGACCTGACCCAAGACCCAAGCCAATTATTAGTTTTTGTCTTTAGTGTGATTTAGGTCATTTCTCTGAACACTATATAAGCCATAAAGCGCCTCTATTTTACCAAGTCTTGTTTTTGTTTCCTTTTTAGGTTTTTATCTTATGTTTTTGTTTCTTTAGTTGTTCTTGGTGTAAAAACTCCGAATCTTTTAAGTTTATGCTAATCTACTGCTTTCTTTTACTTTCCTGCTTAGCTTTAAATTGTTGTTTATCTGGTGCATATTGATCTTCTGTTTTTGCTTTTAATCTTCTGTTTTAAGCTTTGATCATTTTCTGGGTTTGTTACTGTTCCATTGCTGTTCTTTCTTTTATGGGTTTGAATTCTTACTGTTCTTGCTGGTCTTCAATAGTTTAACTTTTGATCATCATGTTTAGCTTTGAAGTTCTGATTTCTGTTTTTCCTGTTTTCACATCCATGAGTAGTGAGTAGTTTCCTAAAGTTAGACATGGGATCAATCCACCTACCGTTCAAAACAACAACTTCGAGATTAAGAATAGTCTTATTACAATGGTGCATGATATAAGTTCCACGTTCTACCTATGGAAGATCCACTCGATCATCTCTACGAGTTTGATCGCTTCCGCAGGCTAACAAAGATAAATGGTGTGAGTGAGGATGCTTTCAAACTACGCCTCTTCCCTTTCTCTTTGGGGGAGAAGGCACACCAATGGGAGAAGTCACTTCCCAGGAACTCCATCACAACCTGGGATGCCTGCAAGAAAGCATTCCTTGCAAAGTTCTTTTCTACTTCCAGAACAGCTAGACTGAGGAATGACATTTCAGGTTTTGCGTAAAGGAATGTTGAAACCTACTTTGAAGCATGGGAACGCTTCAAGAACTACACAATGCAATGCCCCCATCACGGCTTCAACAAAGTGTCACTACTCAACACCCTCTATCGAGGTGCCTTGCCCAAGACTAGAATGTTTCTAGATACAACAAGTAATGGGAACTTCCTCAATAAAAGTGTGGATGAAGGATGTGAGTTAGTAGAAAACCTTGCCCAGTCTTATGGGATCTATAGTGAGGACTATGACAGAACACCTCGAGGTGGTTCTGCTTCTGATGATAGCACAAAGAAGGAGATCAAGGCGCTAACTGAGAAGTTGAGCAGGTTACTCCTGGGTCAACAACATCAAGTCCACTTCATCACTGATGAAGAATAACTTCATATTCAAGCTGGAGAGGTTAACCACCAAGAGGATATGTGCTATGTGCAGAATCAAGGTGGTTACAACAAAGGGTACTTCAACTACTCTAACAACCCTGGTCTTTCTTACAGAAGCAACAACGTTGCTAACCCACAAGACCAAGTGTACCCACCTCAACAACAAAAGAACTCTCAACCTTTCAACAGCTACAACCAGCATAGAGGTTACTTCCCAAAGCAGCAACAACAAAATGGTTTTCAACAACCACAACAACAACATACTGGTGCACCTCCCAGTTTCTCATCTAACCAACCTCCAGCTCAACCTTTTAACATTGAAGCTATGTTACATCAACTTTTTCAAGGTCAAGCAACTTATGCACTGGAGACATCGAAGAAATTTGGTGAAATCCAACACAAGATGGAAACTTCATTCAGTGCAATCTATTCGAAGCTTGAAACTCTCAACTCCAAGGTCACTACTCTCGATGGCAAGTTCTTATCCACTTCTTCTTCTACAAATGGTCAACTTCCGGGAAATTTTGTGCAGAACCCAAAGGAATATACTAATATCAATGCCATCTATCTCCAGCAGACTACTGATATTCCTACTTCAACTTACCCTCTTATTTGCACTGAGAACAATGTTACTCAGGTTGGGGGGATTTAGGTTCAAACGAAGTTGCACCTCTGGATTATGAAGAGCATGTCCCTGTTAAAAGCATGTTGAAAAGTCACCTACTCCAAAAGAGATTGCAACACCTTATGATCCACCACCCTACGTCCCAAGACTACCATTTCCATCATGTTTCAAGAAAGAGATCATGGCAAAATACCCAGATGTCTTTGAGAAACCTATGAAGGAAGAGATATCTCAGGAAGTGCTGGAACTATCTGACGAGTGCAATGCCTTAATAAAAACAAAGAAAGAGGATCATGGTTCATTCACCTTGCCTTGCACACTAGGATCCCTGACCTTCGACGAATACCTTTGTGATTTAGGAGCACCTATCAAATTAACGCCTCTGTCCACGGCCAAGAAGCTGGGATTTGACAATTTCAAAGCCTCCAACATAACTTTATTGATGGTGGACAGATCAATTAGTCATCATGTTGGCATCCTGGAAAGCTTACATATCAAGATCAAAGATGCAACAATACTCACAGAATTTATGGTATTGGAGATGGATAAAGAGCCTAAGGATCCATTGATCTTTGGAAGACCATTCTTAGCCACAGTTGGAGCTGTAATCAACGTGAAGAAGGGTCACATAAAGCTAAACATAGGAAGAAGTCCAAAAATGATTTTAAACATCAGGAGCAAAACTAAGAAGCTCAATGTCTAAGGTCAGCTATTCACTATGAAGGAACTGAATGAAGACAATCCAAAGAATGGGTACTAAAGCAGTGAAGCAGTTGAAGATGGATTGGGAAAGGAACCAACACAGTTTGAAATAATGCACCATGAAGTTTAAAGAACCAGATAAAGGAATTTCTGTGGAGTTAAAGGAAATCAGGACATTGATAATGTCAAGAGCTGAAGACAATCTGAAGGATCCATGAAAAGGAAATCTTGAGTTCAAACCTCAACCTGAACGTGCACCACCTCAGAAACCTACTTCGGACACTCCAATTTCTGAAAAATATATGGAACCTCATACTCGAACCTTAGAAATCAATAATGGAGACCAAGTGTTTTTACTTAACAAAGGGTTCAAGTATTATCTGGGAAATGTGGATCCACTATGTTCTAAGAGCTTCATGATCAAGGAGATACTTTCTGGTGAAGACATTATACTTGCTGTAGAAGTTGATGAAAAACAGAAGCTGAACTACAAGGATGATCAGAACTGTGTATAAAGAGTTTTCTCAGAAAAGACCTCGGTTCTCATGAGAGCCGTCTCATTGATCCTAAAAGCAGCAAGTCAAGCTAAGTGACTTAAAAAAATCTCACTTGGGAGGAAGTCTCATGTCTATCTCTGTATATATTTAAATTTCAATGCTCTTTAATTCCAGTACTTGATTTAACACATTTTAATTTTCTTGTGGCTTTGGTGTCTTAGGTACCTAGGGGTACATTTTGGACTTTGCAATTGAGTAAAAGATGAGAAGTGGCATAGCTCGGACCTCTTCAGTCAATCTCGGGAAACATTTCTAAAAGCCATCAAGTGATAGCATCACTAGGATCGATCCATTTTCAACGTTTGGATCAATGGAGCTCGAGCTGCAACAACATTGGATCGATCCACTTCTTATAGTTTGATCCGTTTTAGCATTATGATCAAGCCATTCTCGATAAAAGATCAAGCCGCGGCAAACTGTGTGTTGAGCATCCTCTTTATTGTGCTTTGGCTCGATTGTGGAAGTGATAGACGCAAGATAAGCTCGATGAATTTATGAAAAATGAGCAGCATATATAAAATAAGATACCGAGTATAAGGGTGTACCTACCGATTCCAGGGAAGACTGGAGAGGAACATGATGGGGCAATGTAAATAAGATCGAGTTATATATAACCGAATTATTTAGATTAACTAACTTAGTCTTTTCACGAAGACCACATCCAAGAGTTACAATTGTTAACTTAGGAGCCGAATTAGGAGTGCCGACAATAGCCCTTGTTCTTTCATCAATCAATCCCAGCAAAGGATCAATGCTATTAACCGGGGAAGGAGAGATGGTAGAAGGAGGCATCATAGACTAACTCCACATTGATATCAGTTGTATCAGCCAATCATCATCTAAAGCTAAGGTAATTTTCAGTTCAACATGGAAGACAAGGGTATGTTTGGCAAGAGAGAACACATCTTTACAAAAACGACATCGCGTGAGACAACAAACAAACCTTTTTTATTTCATAAACCTTCCAACATTTTTTACCAAAACGATAAACCCTAAACACACATAATCGACTACGAGGAATGAAATTGTCTTTACTCCAAGAAACTTAGTGAACATAACATGTAGAACCAAAAACATAAATCATATTATAGCTTGGTTTAATCCCGTGAAATATCTCAAACAAAGTTTTTCCCTTATGTATTGAGCTAGGCGTCTTGTTTATCAAATCATCCACACTCAAAATTACTTTTTCCCAAAACTTGACTGCCATTTGCGAGTGCAAAAGAAGCGTCCTAGTGACATTAAGTATGTGTCTGTGTATTTTTTCAACACGACCATTCTATTGAGGTGTTCTGACATAAGATGTTTGGTGTAGGCTTCCTTGATCTTGAAAGAATGAGGATAGACCTATAAACTCAGTATCATTATCAATTTTGACTGTTTTGACTACTCTGTTGTATTGTCGAGATCGCAACAAGATGAATTTGACTTGCTATTTTTCAAGTAGTAAGTACATCCAAAATGCCCGTGAAAAATCATCTACTATTTAAAGAAAATAAACAATACCACAAGAGGAACGAATACGATATAGTCCCCAAACTTCAACATGAATTGTAGGAAAACACTCTATTGTTTTACTAAAACTATGAGGAAAAACTTCGTGGGTTTGCTTAGCTTTAAAACTAACTTCACAAGAACTAGTAAATCTAGAACTAGAAGATAACAACAAATCTCAAAAAAACTAAAAAGAGGGATGACCTATATGTTTATGCCACAAATCATCTCCCAAACCACTACTTGTATGAAAAATGTTAGCAGAAACAATACTTTTTAAGTGGTAAACCTCATCACACTTTCCATTCAAAATCCTCAAAAATGGTCTTGCAAGATGCACAAGTTATCAGAGAATGTCGCTAAACAATTCATTTGATTTAATAACTGAGCAACCGAAACAAAAGTGCAATTTGAATTGGGAACATATAACACATTAGGTAATGTGAATTCTATTGACATCGGAAAAACACTCATAATTAACGCAAACTTTTTGCCTCCATCTGCAAAACTAACTAAACAAGGCAATATAAAAATGACATTCTTAAGTAGATAGAGATTTCTCGTCATGTGGTGTGAAGCCCCGATGTCAAGAATCACATTACTGAAACCATGCTTACTAGAAAACTTGTCAGAAGCACTGATCTTGTGTAAAGGCTGGAAAAGAAGAGTCATTAGCCGAAGTGGTATTAGCCACGGTTTGTTGGCCGCATCCCTACCACTAGCACCACATCCCCGACCACGCGATTGACTTTTGTCATTACAATATGTCCACCAGTCAGGAAAACCAATGATTTCCCAACAACCACATTTTTCATGACCAGTTATGCCACAATTTGTACAAGTATAATTGGTAGATCGAAGGATGGAAGGAGTCTCAGATTTCCTGGAGCTTCAACCATGTTCACGAGTCCCCAATGAAGGACCTTGCTCTCAACGAACCAAAATCCAATAGCTTCTTGCAGTTGATCTTGATCATGAGCAGACATAAGGCGTTGCTCTTCTAGGACAATCTTGGAGTAACCTTCACCAAGATCAGGAAGAGGATCTTGACCGATTATATTTGTGCAAAGACTATCGAATCTTGAATCATCAAGACAAATTAACTAACTGCACATTTTCTTTCTCTCTTTATTTGACAAACTTTTCTTCTGCACCAGACAAGCACACAATAACCAAATGATAAACATCTAATTCATCCCATAGTTGAGATAACTTAATGTATTACTCCTAGACGGGTTGTCCATCTTGACGACAAAAAGCCAACTTGGATTTTTTGATGAATTCATACTCTATTGCCCTCCAAAAACGTTTCTTGAGACTTGAGCATAGCTGAGCCGCATCTCCAATGTAGGATAATGATGTCTTGAGTTTTGGTTCATTGGAGGTTCTTATCCACCCAAAAATCATTGAGTTAATTGTAACCCAATTTTCATAATCAGTACCATCAACTAATGGTTTCTTTAGTGCACCATTTATGAAACATGTGTTTTTTGCTTAGCTTGTAAAGCGTTGAACATTTCCATGGACTACTCTTTATATTTTTCACCTTTGAGTCGCACGGACGTGATCAAATCACCAAAATTATTTGATGCATAGAGTGAGTAAAGAGATAAAGAAAAAACCTCCCTTCTTTGGTCTTCACGACGGTGGTTGGAGAGATCAATGAGTCCTCATTTTCGAACATGATAAATTTGATTCAACTTGAATAAACCTTACACACTAGGACGATGATCAAACTTTGATTGTGTGAAAAGCGCACAAGACTTCTTTTTGATACTTTGAACACAGCACAAGAAGAAAATTTTTAGAAGAGCAGATCAAAGCTCTGATACCATGTAGGATTTTTGGGAAACGATAACTTGATTTAATTAATCATCAAAGGACTTCTATTTATACACAAGTTTAACGTAAACCTCACTAAGTAGATAAGCTCAAATCCTCTGAGAATATTGAAACTAAATGTATGAAAATATATGGGAAACTGCCATAATATATGAAAAAAATGTTTGGACTTTTTATTGAGGTATTTAACTCCTCATATTTTTATATGAAGCAATTTGAAGATGAGCTTCCCTACAGGAAGTGAGTTCGGGAACACCAAGAGTCAGGTGGTCGAGGAGCAACCACCGACATAGCCTTTACATGATTCTAAGATGGAACTGTCATGGAGCACGTAGCTACCTGGTAGTTTGATGTCTGTGGAAGTTTTGGCATACGATATTCTCGGGGATTCTCTTCTCAATGGAGACTAAATAGAATCGTGATTTTCTTCAGGATTTGCAAATGCTTATGGGTTATGATTTTTTTTCTAGTGACCCTTTAGGTTATAGCGGTGGATAGATTTATCTGAATTTCAAGTTAATGTTATTGGTTACAATCCAAGGTAATAAATTATTTATCTCTTTTGTTTATGGACACCATGTACTTTCACAACGAGAAAAAGTTTGGGAACAATTAATACAAATTGGAACAAGTATATTTAAACCATGACCAAGGAGGGGTGTGCGCAGTGACAACTCGTTTTTAGATTTCAGACTAATGCGTCAATGTTGTGGCATGATTGATTTTTCTTTTCGCATAAATAGCTTCTCGTGGGTAGGAAGAAGACGATGCAATATAGTCCATTGTCGGCTTGATAGAGCAATGGGGGAATGAAGAATGGTATTATTTCTTTACACATACACATTTTGATTATATGCCTCTATGAGGTTCTGATCATTGGCCGATCATCTTACATATGGATCAAAGGAAAATGTGAGGTTCGAAAATCGTTTTGATAAATATGGATTGGTAATCTAGTTTCTACTAGGGTGTGAAGGAAGGTTGGAGATATATAGGTCTGGAAAGACACATAGTGGAAAGAATAAAAGCATGTCATAGTCATATCTCAAAGTGGAAAAAAGATTACCTACATTCGTCGACTTCAGTTGAGGATTTAAAGGCCCAACTTAAGCAAGCCCAATTGATTGATTCCTTATCTTCAGATATTTACGGTCTACTTGAACAACTTTGTTTAGCAATGTCAGAGAAGGAATTTTTTTAAAACAAAAGAATAGGATTACTTGGTTGCAAGAGGGAGATAAGAACACCAAGGTTTTCCATGCTTCTACCAAACGAAGATGTGCAAGAAATCGGAATATGGGTCTCCTAACAAGTGATGGAGTCTGGACGAAAAAAGTGGAGGCTGGACGAAAAAAGTGGAGGCTGTAGAATAGGAAGCTAATTGCTACTTTTAATCTCTTTTCACTGCATATGGTGTACGAGATATACAAGAAGCCCTTCCACATGTTGGTTCTAGAGTTACGACTGCCATGAATCAGAAGCTGTTGAAGCCGCTTATAGTGTTAAAAGTACGCAAGGCATTGTTTTGTATGAATCTCGAAAAGGCACCTGACCATATGGTCTCATAAACTCTTTTATTAGTTGTATTGGGATGTAGTCGGAGATCACCTAACTTAGATGGTGAATTTTTTATGGAATCATGGGACCTTGATGTTTATAAATGAGACTTATATATGTCTAATACCAAAGCTGGATAGATCTCAAATTATGAGAGATTATTGACCTATTAGCTTATGTAATGTTTTCTATAAGGTCATATCTAAGGTATTTAGCCAAAGACTGAAAGTTTTGCTGCCGATGATAATATTAGAGAGTTAATATGCTTTTGTGGTTGGTCGAGTAATATCATATAATATTCGGTTGGCGCAAGAGGCTTTCCATACCCTACAGATGAATGATCGATGTATAACAAAGTCTATGGCTATTAAAAAATACATGAGTAAAGCATATAATCGAGTAACATGGAGGGTTCTCGAGGTTTCACATGCATAAATTGGGTTTTGACGCCCGTTGGGTGCATTGGAATATGCAATGTGTTTCCACGGTCTCATATAAGATCTTAATCAACGGTAACAAAAAAAA
>OVBE01009763.1:0-15715 GCA_900406425.1 Iberis pinnata
AGAAAAGCCCTAATTCGCACTAAAGACACAATGCTAATCATTGTCTTGGATCTTGGGTCTTGCTTAAGGTGGTATCCGGGTTCGAGTTGGTCGGGTCGGAGCGTGTTTGCCTTCGAGTAAGTGAGTGCATAATCGATCCGGACTAAAGATGCTTGCTTGGGATCGATCCAGCGTTGACTGTGTCCAAAGTACGTATGAGGTTAGGATCAATCCCGGCGTTGAGTGCCTGAGATCAATCCCAACANATTGAGTTACTGAGATCGATCCAGACCTTGGTGGGATCCATCTCATTGGTTTCCTTCTTAGTCCTGCTTCATCTTCGTGCACTTCCTTGGCTTCGTTTGAGACTTCACCAGAAACATTGAAAGCATGAAGGGAGATCGATTTGAATTGCCTGCGGGATCGATCTGGAGTGGTTGCAGGATCGATCTGCATAGGGCTGGGATCGATCCCGAAGGTGCTGAGTGGGATCGATCCTGTTTTGTCGCCGAAGTGCCTGAGATCGATCCTGCATAGTGCTAGGATCGATCCTGCAAGTGCTCTGAGGTAAGTTCAGTCCATTCCAATGTTGAGTGCTGAGTGCTGCTCTATTCAACGTCAAGTGCTGCTTTTCTGAAAATTCTCAAATCTTTCCCAAAAACTCCTGAAAGTCCTGAAAAACCTCCAAAATGCGTGCATATGCAAATTCTAATGCAAAAGTCCTAAAAATCCTAAACTTAGTGAAATCGACCATAATTGTGATGTATGCATGCTTTTAGACCTCAGAATCGATGCTAATTGATAAGTAAAATCCGTGAAAATTCAGAGTCATCATCCACACACAATTAAAATGTTATTTTATATTACAGGACAATATAAAAAAAAGAAATAAACACCCCAGCTGGCAGAAATGATGGACATGAGATCCAGCTAACATCTATTGAGATAAGTGCAGCAGAGGTATGAGAAAGTTGTCCATATGATTAGTCAGCTGGTGGATGAACTTTATCATTGTGTGTTTTGTGTACTTTCTTTTTTAGGGACAAGAGATGCAGCCAAATCTATTCAGATAAGTGGAGCAGAGGTATGAGTCCATATGATGAGTCAGCTGGTGGATGAAGATTTATCATTGTGTGTTTTGTTTACTTTTTTTAAGGAACACGAGATGCAATCAGTATCTATTCAGATAAGTACAGCAGAGGTATTAAAACAATATCCATATGACTAGTCAGCTGGTGGATGAAATTTATCATTGTCTGTTTTACTTTCTTTACCAGAAAATCGGCTTGAGTGGACAAATTGTCCCTAACAAAGATCAGGATCATTTCAAAGCTTTGTCCCCAAATAAGGTAACAAACCTAACTAATGCAATTCATAAGAAAAAAAAAATCTAAACTAAGAACATGTATATATGTCGCAAACCTCCATCAAGAATGAAGCAATTGGGACATAGGAAGAAGCTCTCGTCCAACAGGATGGACAATATGCCAGCATACAACGCAGACTTACCGCAGACGAAAACCAAAAGATAGGATTGCTAACAGAGGAAGTAACAATACATTGTACAAAATTATGTAAAAAAATTTGGTCGAACATGTACATAACAAGGATAATATGTGATAGGAGACACTTATGAAGGAAGTAGATGTTTTAGGTCTTGGTGAATCCTCCCGAGATATGGTGGCATATGGTAGTGAGGATAACCCTGCACCAAACACATGTGCTAAGGTACAACAAACGACACGAGACAAGGTACTAAAAACTTAAGTATGAACCATGATATCCTCTGTTCATATATCTGAACCATTGTATACATATAGTCCACATGCGCTAATGGATGCACGTGTTGCAAAGCATCTTTTGGCACAACATCTTCAGGAACCACCTGAAACTCGGTGGCCTGTCTATGCATTTAGGTGTCCACTAAATTTATATACATTCTAATAAATAATTTTACTTACCATTTCCTTTTCTTGTTGAGTAGTCAGATGTAGATTATGGCGGTGATATTAGTGGTGCTCTTCGCCTAGGTCGAAACCAGATTTCAATGCTGAATCTAAATGTTACGTAGACATGACACCTCCAATCCCACCAAACAATCAGAAAACCGAATTGATGGACATGGTGAGCATTATGGTCCATATCTGTAAATCACCACAAACCATTCAGTCATTTTTGATATAGTAAATAAACTTGTTTTTTTATTCAGAACACACCAACGATTGTTGTTGTAGATGTTAACCCAATTGCAGATAACGATTTTGTACATCCTATTTACTTGTCTAACTTATGGGTTTATTTATACTTTTTTCTTTCTTGTCCACATATATTTAATATTCTAATAATTATCTTTCATTAGAAAATTGAAGTACCTAAAGAGCCCACACAAGCTGGTGATGGAGATGATGCTAGTTGAACAAGGGTTACACCGATGGATGTAGAAGGACATGATCCGGAAAATAAGGTACATGCTTTCTATGGACCATATGTTCTGATGGATGTAACTTATTCATGTCCACATTTATCAGGAAAAAGAAGTATCCGAGGAGGATTCAAATGAATTTTCTGATGACGACGAGGAGATCACTACACATGCTGAGTTGAAACGTTCTGGGAAGAGGCCAGTTGAAAGTCCTCAAGAACGGATGACGAGGGTCAGAAGACGTCCCAATAGATACCGCTATTCAGTAACGCCAATCTCGATCGTTGAGCCCCCTCGTGTCCATGAATCTTTTGAAAAAGTTGATGTCTCAATAAGGAATAAATTCATGGCTGAATTGAAAGCATACAAGGAGAAGTATGTATAAAGTCTCAATCTACCAAATAATGTATACATATTTTTTTTTTAGAAGTAACATTGTTGATGGATATCCGGTTGTCCGTTCTATATTTAAGGACATATCTACGCCGCAGAAGTGGATCGATACCCCTGTGAGTAATGATAATATCATTCATTGTAAATCAAAACCTAGTTTATTAATCGTCATTGTATGTTTTTACAACATGTGGAAGCACTCTTGAGTCTCATATGGCGTAGAGTTGGGGATTCATTAGTACAAGACAAAGTTTCCATACTCAATACCTGGTTCATCCGCTTGCTCGCCGATGAAAATCGTCAATATATCAGCAAAAAATCACCACTTGTATGGAAATAGAACAACACCATCAAAAACTACGTCCACAGATTTGTACCACGTTGATTCAACAAACTACCTTGGTATTCCTAGATTGATACTGTCTACGCCCCTATGAATTAGGGCAAAGAGCATTGGATTGCTCTTGTAATCTACTTGAAGCAAGGGAAGATTGAGATAATGGATTCGTTTCAAAGTGCTTACACCGAGGAGCAGGTGGACGAGATCATGCACCCGGTGAACGAGATTCTAGCTATGATTGTCAACAACTTGGTCAACACCGGAACGGCTACCATGTCTGTCCCGGATATGTTTATACATGCTAGACTCCCTGGTTTGCAACAGAACGAAAGGTTTGGAGACTGCGATCCATTATCAATGAAGTTCATTGAGTTCCATGCACAAAAGATTAACTTCAAAGTACTCTCTGAGGAAATGTTTGACAACATGCGTACCCGCTATGCAATTGATCTTTATAAGGAATACATTCACCCCATCACCTAGTTTGGTTTTGTAGTTTGAGTGTTCGGTTAACTTTTAAAACTAATCAGAACTATGTTTTTTTGTACGTTGTGGTATTCAGTTGAACACTGCTTTCAAGTGACAGTGTAAGATATTTTCAGTACTGAGTCCATGAGTCTACTAATCTTTTGCATTAAGATATTCTGTCATTATGTTGTCTATGGACCAAAACTAAAGCATGTCTCACACACATGAGTATGCTTCCTTTTAGTTTCTTTTTAGTAGTCTCTGCCGTTGCAGGTCCTTCTCCTTCCGCTAAGACGACCCTTTTTTTTTGTTTGTTCACCGCGGCACAAAATCATGAAGAAGCTAGAATAACTCAGAAAGAGAGTGGCGCATAGCCGTTGAGAGCGTCTATTATCTTTGTAGAGGAACAATGTGATCTTGGACTGGCCCCCTTCTTCAGAGATTTTTTTGCTGGTATTGACCCAGATTTGGACGTTCAACTAATCAAATGTTCTAATATTAAAAGAAACATATTCATAACACTTTCCATTCATACAGGTGAAGATATGTTTGTGATCAACCAAAATATTAAGTTGTTGATACTGTTCACACATTGACAGTGTTAAAAAAAAATATTGTCTTTCGACCACTTTCTTTTACCGCTGCTAAATAGGTTTTTTGCAACTAACATTATTATGTCCATACATGTTACATGTTGAACACTTTCTCTTCACCTTTGTTTTCCCTTTGCCACCCTGCAAATTCTAGTATGACGAATTATCGAGCCATATGATCAAATTACAATATCAAAATAACATGTTGCATGTTCTCCTCGTGACAGAATTCTAGTGCTCCTTGGTCTTTCTGATCCTCTCTTTGTTTTAAGTTGATGCAAAGGAGACTCGTCCACGGTAATATTTATGTCCATCTCCTTCGCATGTGGTAGAATTGTTCATGTCCTTAACTTCTCCCATGTTTCCACGGTGTACACTCCCCAACAAGTGTGTAGGTGTCTACTTTCTTTATCCCAATACATGCAAGAGCATGACAACATGGGATTAACAAGACACCGAACACCCTACAAGTGCAAGTCTTTTTCTGTAAATCAACCGTAAATACACATCCATGACTGTCATTTGCTTGGTAAATCCACTTTGTTGCTCCAAGCACCGCACAATATGTAGTGTCTTTTAGATGATCAATTAACTGGTCCTCAATTTATGGTTTACATATGGAGGATGTCTTCCTTGATTTTCCCCTTCGGGTGAAAAACCATTTCATCAGTATTGTACGGATGACTTCCACCATTCTTGCAATGGGTAGCCCTATAGCTTTTTGGAGTACAACATTCAATGATTTTGATATGTTGATACTCATAAGGTTGTAGCGTATACCTGAGAAATAAGCTAGCGCTCAATGTGGCAAGCCAATGTCCACCAAATACTTTGCAAAAGCCTGGTTTTGATGCTCGATCTCCTTAAACTAGTATCTAAAATCAACCACTGTGTATGTCCTTGTTGCATTTGATACCATCACCGTAAGCCCATCACACTTGAACCTATGACTAACGTTCCTACACAGATGGATGACACATGCACCATGTTTTGCTAACGGATACACGCTTCTTAACCCATCATATATAGCATGGTGCCTATCGGAGATGAATACAAGATCTTCATCATCTTCAACGAACTGTGAAAATTGTGTAAAAAACCATGTCCACCCAGCTATGTTCTCACCATCAATTACACCAAAAGCCAAAGGGAATATCTTGTAGTTTCCATCTTGTCCACTAGCAGCTACCACACAACTTTGATATTTCCCTTTTGTATGTGTACCATCGATGACAATTACCTTTCGTAGGTACTTAAAACCGGCTACTGAAGCTTCCATTGAAAAAAAACAAGTACTTGAATAAGGTTTCTCCACCCGCCGACTTAACTGTTTTAACTGCTGTTATTTTCTCCATATTCGTTGTCCTAAGGGTTTGAAGATACGTGGACAAGAATTGGTAGCTATCTTCCTCGTTGATTCTTGCTTTTCTAATTGCATTCTCTTTAGTTTTCCAAGCCCTGATATATGAAATTGTCACATTCAGCTCTGATAACACTATCCGAGGTACCTCGCATGCCCTTGGTGCTTTCTGTCCATGAACATATTTTGATTTCAATAGCTCTCCTAAAATTTCAAATGTAGCCTTCTTATTGTAATGAGATCTTGATTGCATATCACATGTATGTTTCATAAATGCCATCTTTATTGCCATGTTGTATGAGTCCTGGTTTCTAGTGGCATATATTCGCCAATCACATTTCTCGTCCACACAGACGACAATAAGCCTCATCTTGTCCGAACTTATGACCTTCGTGGCGAACAATCTCTTAACTGAATACCCAGAGATAGCCTTATGTATTTCGGCTTTGTTTTTAAAAATAAACCAACATATAGTGCATCTCCACCCTTTCTCAGATTCATGTTTGCTTTGTCACTTCTAATCATTGACACATTGTCTTTGAAAGGGGCTGAATCGATGGCAAAAATAGGTATGTATGTGGACATGGACGCTTGAGACCCACCACCATCACTTCCATCAAATGAAGTATGCTGCTCACTACTAAACACCACTACCTCGCCTCCATCACATTGACGGTGTAATCCATCGTCTACAACAATAGACTTGTCCAAACCTTCCTCAACAAATTCGTGAAAATTTCCATCGTCCATTCATTGTTTTCCACTAGCCACGTTGTCGCATGATTGGTCATCCAACCCAAATTTATTAGCTTGTCCATCTGTATACCTTGAGGATTCCCTATTTTACAACACCTTATCTTGTCTTACAAATGACTCAACCGTCCTAATTAGCTCTACATTCCCACCACTCAAAACGTTTCTCCATCATTTGCGTACATACGACTAAATGAGTATGGATCCCATTGTGTTGGGTACTCGGTCTCAATCAAATTTGTCATAAGGTTGAAGTCGTAACTAGGTGACCCATCTTCACCACAAAACCGACCAGAACATTCAGTATCTGCTTTATCTTGCCCCCCATAGCATTCACTACTTACATGCTGGACGATCATTTTTTTTGTTTTTTACTCACTTGTCCATCGTTATTAAAGCCTACCAAATCCTGTCTATCGGGTAATCTTGAACGTGCGTTTCTATGGACAGTCTTGAGTAAAGTAACTTCCTTAAGGAACTCATTGTCTTCGAATGCATTGTCACCATCATCTAATGACCTTATTACAGCCTCTCCGACTTTAATTTCAGAGGTTTCGTCAACCTTATTTATTGTGAGGAATAAATTTTGTCCACCATTCACTAGTTTTTGCCTCCTAAACAATTTTAGACTATCATCCGATTCGATACAGATTGGAGGCATCTTAGCTTTTGTGAAGAACGTTTCAATAAATTCGCTCTAGAAACTTAACGACAATTTATCTGTGTTTCAGTTCTAAACAAATGCATCACCTACATTTTTCATGAACGTTACGAAGTTGTCCCCTTCACTTAACGGCACACACTTTGCATACATATGTTTTGACACAGAGAAATGCTAGCTTCCATTTTCCTTGAACTCCCACTCTCCGACAATGACCAAAACGCTTTTGTCCATTTCTTAAATCCACCAACAACACAAATACGTCAACATCTTTGCTCAGCTCGTCCATCAACCAGGTAAACAACAAAGTTCGCCTTATATTTATACTTAATGATGACCGATCCATTATAAGTTTAAAAAATCAAAAAATTTGGGGGTAAATGCTCTTACTTGCCAAAGAATGTTCTTCAATCCTTCTCCCCTTCGTCCACAGTAATTATAGCTATTATGGTTAAAATAATCAAAATATGCTATTATCCATAAGATTACTAATTAAGAGCATTAATTGCCCATTAAGTCAAGTCCCATCAGCCTGCTCCCTCATCGTACGACACATCCATATTCCTGCGTATAAACTAAAAACCTCGTAAGGGCACGCTCGTCATCTTGCCTATTGATGTCTCTGCATTTTATACGTTTTAGGAATGCATTTATCATTATTTTAGGCTCATTTAGTTGTCAAAATGTTGCATCCGTTGGATTTCTTAATAAGTTTACGTTTTTAGATAGTTCTGCATAAGCATTCGCATACATGTACATTTTAGAGATATTTCAGGTACTTAGGGAATTTTCGGAACATCATGGACAAGTTAAAGAAGGAGAAGAAAGTGCCAAGATCAAGTACCTCGATCCCAGCTTGAGCCAGCTCGATCACAACTGGAGCCCAGCTCGAACATATCTCCAGCCCAGCTCGGTCAGCCCATCTCGAGTCCAGCTAAATCAGACCCAGCTCGAGCCTAGCTCGATCCCAGCTCAATCATAACTCGATCCCAGCTCGAGCCCAGCTTGATCACAACTTGAATCCAGATCGTTTCCAGCTCGATCCAGCTTGATCCCAGCTTGATCATAGCTCAAGCCCTAATCAATTACAGCTTCATCAACCAGCTCGATCCCAACTTGATCACAACTCGAGCTAGCTCGATCAGCCTAGCTCGATCAGCCTAGCTCGATCACAGCTCAATCACAGCTCGATCACAGCTCGAGCCCAGCTCGATAACATCCCGAGCCCATCCCGATCACAGCTCGAGCCCAGCTCGATCAACCCAGCTCGATCAGCCCAACTCGATCACAGCTCGAGCCCAACTCGATTCTTCACCAGACTTCTTCACAGAACAATTACAGATTTAATTGTTTATCTTTTAACGGTTTAGGTTTTTCCTAAACCACTATATAAGCTCTAAACACGCCTCTATTTGAACCTATGCTTTATTTTATTTCTTTTTAGCTTTATTTTATGTTATTCCCTTAGGTTTTTCTCTTTGTTTTCCTTTTGAATGTTCTTATTGATCAACCCAATATATTTCATTTAATCAAGTTTCTGTTTATGATTTCTTCTTATTTATGTTTGTTTTAGCTTTAGGATCACGAATATCTGGTGCATGTTGATCTTTCACTTCATTTTCTGGTTTTGATCACTGTTTTCTAGGTTTGTTCTTGATGTTTTCTGAGTTTTTGTTCTTCTTGCTCTTGATCATCACTTTCTGAGTTCATGTTCTTACTCTTCTTCATAGTTTGACTTTTGATCATGATTATTCGTTTAGTAATTTTGTTTTTTGAGTTTTCTGATTTCTTGGTCATAGTAGGTAGTGAGTAGTTTCCCAAGTTTCTGAGGATGGGGTAGATTAGTGTTGAACCCTTGAATCTCCTAGATGTTTAAGCTTGATTGTTCATTTTCCCTTCTGTTTCATTGTTCTTAATGCCTATGTCTCTCTGATCAATTGAAATCTGACCTTAGACATTTTCACACCCAAAAATTGTCTGATGAAATGTCTGAACAAGGTGATTTCAGATATTTACATTCATAGCCCAAGAGATTGGTTGTCTAGGGTTTTTATTGACTTTAACATATTGTTTCTTTATGCCTGCTAGGTAATGTTCTGTTAACGAGAGTTAGGTCTGGATATTGCTTAGTTTGAGATCATCTATCAAGATATTGAATTTGATTGGTTTATGAATATGTTGTCTAGGGATTAGCTCTTGCATGAGGTATGTTAGGCATCTAGGTAGATCAAGGAGAATCACTGGTCAATCACCACTATCTTCATGAACTGATTTCTTTGATTGCATTTTTAGTACCATCTTTTTCCCTGTTTTTAGACTACTTGTTGTTTACTCATTGGTTTTCGTTTATGCATAATAGCTTTTATGTTATGTTTTATTTCTAGTTTGTTCCTTACGTTTATGAATTGTTAGTAAAACCTTTTTTCTTGTTTGGCTTGAATTAATAGTTCTCTGATAATATCTAGAGTGGTTAATAACATTACCCATTTGGATTGACACTCCATATACTACAATGACAATCATAGTGCAGTAGGGAATTGAAGTAGTCTAAGACCGAAAAATCCTGCTATCACCTATGCCACGATACCATCTGATTATGGTATTCTCGAAAATATTAGCCAATTATGGTATATCGGCTAAAACTGCAACCCATTTATGGCATTTTGACAATTGTCTCTATTAAAAATATCTTACGATTTTAAAAAGCTCTATCTGAATCTTACCGAAGGAATAGCCAATTTGTTTTTTTTAAGTATGTACCTAATATTTTATGAAAACAAAGTATATACCTAACACATGTGATTCCTTGAGTGTGTGAGTCACCTACCCTAATAAAGCTTGATAATTTATTTCAAAAAGGTAAAAAGATATAGAGCAAGGTAAAGGAAAAGTAAAGAGAAAGTAAAAAAAAAGAACTAAAGCAAAATACAGTATATCCCTATCTATTTATTCCAAATAAAAAATAAAAAACTTTATGGTGTTCTTTATTTATTTGTGGGTTTTGTCTAAAAGATCTCCTACAATATGATGTGTAAAATAAAGAAAGAAAAGAAGGATGTGGGTGGGGAAAGAATAAAGGGTATATTCTGAGATGAGATTGGAAATAGTGGGGTCAATGTGGAGGAAAGAAAAGTGGAGTTGAATCTCTTTGAAATGCTTTTCCATCTTGAATAATCTTAACTTTGCTCATCTTTTCTTCACACCAATGCAACTTCTCTTCGTTTATTTCGTTCATTCTCAATACTCTTGAAACCACTTTTAAATCTATTAAACCCATTAATATTTCCATTTCTTCCTCTATACTCATTTTCTTTTTCCTCATGTATTTTCCTCCTTTACGCATCTCTTTTAACTTCATCTTTTTCTGTTCATGACACACACACATATACATGTTTCTTAGTAATACACTATTGTTTGATACGATGACAAAAATAGGACAAAGCAGTACTTCCGTAATATGAATTTTACAAAATAAGTGCTTTCCAAAATTATTATATAATCCAAATTTTTTTTCAAAATACCATTAAAATGTGTTTCTTCCAAAAATATCATAAATAAAAAAAAATTAATTAATTAAACTAAAATTTTATTTTTTTGGATTTAGATTTACTAATTAAAATTTAAGATTTATTTTTGGGGATTAAATTTCAAATTATTTTCTTAAAAATATTTTAAATTTGTGTTAATTTTTGCAACAAAAAAATTGTTGTATTTATGAAACAATTAGGAGTGTAAGATATTTTTGGAATTAAAACTAAAAGTGATATTTATAGAATTTCTTTTTTTTTTAATGGAAAATTGTTACTTTAAACTACCTTTTCAATTTTTTTTTTTTGTGTTAAAAAAAAAAACTACCTTTTCAAATTAGAAAACCAAAACTCGCATACTTATCATTTAAGAAACAACTATATAATAAAGTTGAAATGCTGACCTTTATGTTGACTTTCTTCATGAGATGGAGAAGGGTTGGATCAAGGGAACCTCGTTTAGTTCTCCCAAAAAAGGCTTTGATAAGTTTTTGACAAGGCTTCTCCTTATCAGCTTTGAGAAAGTTCATGAATGTTCTTATGCATTCTTCCATTATCATCAAGAATGAAGCTGATGTTATTCTCGATTGGAATCCTTCCTCTTCCTCTTCTTTATCTTCCTCCTCTTCGTAATCTAACTCCATATAATTTATAAACATTCATCAGGACCCAGCTTGGATAAGACGTTTATAAACAAACCCTTACATACCTTGATATTCAGGGACAAGAAGCAATTTGGGAGCAAGAGTTCGCATTCGAGCATAAATCTCTGGTCTCCTTCCATGTTCATAAGGCTCGTTCTCGACATACCTTTGTAATAAAATATGAAACGTACGGAATTGGTCGGCGATTATGGCGGGACATCCGATGTCATTAAAGCTAATTCGTTGCGTGGATGATCTTTTTCTCTCGAAGTTTTTATAGTTCCAACTTAGAGCTTCCCATGTTAGACATATCTGTGCCACATAAGCTGATTCTAGTTCCACGTATGGGTTTGGTCTTAAACCATTAGTACTTGTGTGTTGTTCTTTTCTCTTTTGTCCATTTAATGTTAACTTGTGAACGATCCTTTCCGAGATCGATCTTGGCTCCACCATGATTGATTTCAACGATTCTGTCAACAAAAAACCCAATTAGTAATTAGTAATCAATTAATTTAGGTGCAATACTAGCTAGTAGTTATTGAAGATGATTCAGATTATTAAAATTTAGTAATCTAGATTGGTCAGTAACTCAAACTCTATAAATAAGAGAAAATATACTCGCGGCCATGTTTGATCTCTGGTTTGATAAATAACAATATAACACAATCATTAGACCATTTGATTCTTGTTATCTCTACGATATTTAAAAGAAAAGTATGCAAATTTTGTATGGTTCTATAAACACATTTTGTATGAGTATAATATATGAGTATATGATAGTAACCTGTTTCGTGAAGCTTTTGAGCAGAAATCCTAGTGAGAAAAGTCATTTCTTCATCGTACTTTTGGAAAACGGTGTAAGATTCCCATTTTGGGCAACTCCTGCGAGAAGAGGTGGAGAAAGGGTCGTCTGTCTTCACAGAGTTTCTCCACTCCGATGATGAGCTTTTTGAAGTTGAATCATTAGTGCATGACGATTCTCCAAATATCTCTCCTCTTTCCTCTTCTTCTTCTTCTTCTTCTTCTTCCTCTAATAATTCCTCTGTTTTGATCTCTCTCCTCACAAATCTAGATGATGGCTCTATCTCGGCTACGTTATTATTCTTGATTCTTCCCTTAGAGATAACCTCTCCTGCCACCAAAATAACAAACCTTTAACAAAAAATACCAAGATATCATATTTTTGTCACATTTGAATCGAAAATGTCTGATCTGTAATCAATTTTTATAAAGAAAACATATTTCGGTAGAAAAAATTGCATACAAAAACTTTTAATCACTTGATCAATCTTACTATTTCTTTACGTTTATTTATTTTATGTTAGAAATTTAGTATCGAACGTAAAATGAGACTAGAGTTATTTATAAGTAATAATAATATATATACTAATAAATTGTTAAGATAATTCATTTATCTCCAATTAATATTGAGTTATATTAAGTGAATAGTGTATATATATATATATATATATATATATTGCTGTTATCAAAGACGTAATGTTATGTGGTGATTGGTAAGTGCGGTGGATTCATATTTTTTGCTGTAGAAAGTTGGCTATATGAATTATTGCTGTAACTTTTATTTTTTTGCTGTAAGATTTTGGCATTAGAAATCTTGGCTGTAGGTTTTCAAAATAAATTTATGATTGGCAAATATCAGTGTTGTAGGCTTTTTTGCTCTGCAGAACAAAAAAAATAGTCAAAACTTAAATACTAGTGCAAAAAAAAATAAACAAAATAAAATATGTTGCTTTAGAAATCAAAAATCTCCACCGAGTTTGATTGGTGAAAACTTAATGCTTTAGAAATCAATATGGTTCTCCGGACATTCTAAAGCATTACCAATTACCACATTAATATACTAAAACTTCAACAACAAAAATGTTAATATACAAATTTTATCAACCCAATAATTAAATTTGGAAATAAGACTTTTCCAAATTTTTGTTTCACTTTTATTGTAATTGTAAGAAAATTGAAAACGTCTTAATCGTGGTTACTTGTTGAAAGAAAGAAAACAACTTTCTATTTGCATGTTAATTAAAAAATAAAAAACATATGAAGAGAGGAGAAAATAGTAATACCATTATAGCTATTGTCATTGAACACCAAACCACTTTGAAGAGGAGATGGACCACGAATACTTCTTATTGGACGCTTACGAATCAAATCTTCAACGACGTCGTATGGTGACACTCCTCTTATCTCATCATCATCATCATCATCATCATAACAATGATCAGGAAGATCTTCAACTCCACCATCTTCCTCTTCTACAGATGATGATTCACTACGATAAGGAGAAACATTAGCAGAAGAAAAGTGTTCCTCTATTGAATCTTGATCTTCTTCTTCATCTTGTTCATAAGTTTGATGAACATTCATAAACTCTGTTTCTTGATTCTTTGGCATACTTATGGAGTTTTTGTTGTAAAACACTAAAGATTCTCCGTTGTCTACTATATCAGCTATCAAATGATCTTGTCTTTGATCTCTAGATATAGTATGGTAACTTGTATTACAAGACATCTTGAATTCTCTTCTTTCTTCTTCTTCTTCCTCTTCCTCTTCCTCATCTTCTTCATCAGAATTAAACCATGCCGCGGAATCATATTCATCTTCATAATTTCTACATAACAAGAAAAATATATGAAGATTTGTCTTCACTATTCATCATATGTGTTTATATTTTATAAGAAATGTGCGGTAAGTGATAAATATTATGTCTTTAATCCGTCAAAAACACTATTTTCTAATTAAAGGATCCATTAGTTTTTTCTTGTCGAAAACTAAAAACCGTTGGAAGAGAAAGAAAAAAATACTCGTCGATAAAGTGGGTATATAAATCCTCTGATCTTTACGGTTTGATTTGGATCGATTTCTACAATCTTCTTGCATATAGTAGAAGTAAGCTGATATAGCATACCTTTGGAGGAGAGGGTAACCACCGATGAAGTGGAAGAACTTGAGGAGGATGGAGACGGTAGAGTAGAGGAGGAGAAGGAAGAGAAAGAAGGAGGTTGAGACATTGATGAAGAGACTTGCTAATGCTTCTTCATTTGTATAACATTGCATTTTAATTAAAACTTCTCTTTATCTCTCTCTCTTTCTTTTATCTTTTTATCTTTCTTCTTCTTCTTCCTATCAAATGGAGAGAGAAAGATAAAGAGTTCCTAGACTACAAAATCAAAAGCAACGTTTGTGTTATGACCAAAAAATAAAAATAAAGTTGTTGAGTGCTTCTCTATCTTTTTTTTTCTACCTTTTTCTTATTAATTTAAATTTTCTAATTAATTTAGTACATGCTTATGAAATTGAATATATTATATACTTTCCTTAAGACAAGATTATACACCTACTCATGTCTTAAAGGCATGCTGATATTATACCAAGTGCCAAGTATATTATAATAAAGATTAACTGTTGACTCATTTCACTACATTCACTACAAGAAAAATTAAGAAAAAATGACTGCTAAATACTGACGGATACAAATCTGTCAGGTTTCTCTGGATATTCTTACGGAAACTTGATGGCTGCGTATCCGTCAATAAAAAAAATTGACAGACATATATCCGTCAATAAAAAAATTGACGGACATATATCCGTCAGGAAATTTCTGATGGATTCTTGACGGATAATTTCTGACGGACATATTCGTCAGGAATCCCTAAGAATATCCGTCAGGATACCCACCTGACAACATATCCGTTGATATAACTGTTGCCAACTGTTATATTCCTAATTCCTGACGGATATGTCCGTCAGGATTCCGTCACTAATAATTCTATAAAACCAGAACCCCCACACCTTCATTATTTATCATTTCACAACATAGAGCTTACAAAAAAAATCTAATACTCCATATTTTCGATCATGGATGGATCGGGAAAAAGTAGATCCAGATACGAACTTTTTGAACGACGAGTATTCGTGCGGTGTTATGGAATTCATGGAATTAGCATGTCGACAACCTCGGGCACAACGCAGTCGTAAGTTACTATGTCCATGCTCTGTTTGTCGGAATTCGCATAATGTCAAGATAGATGTGGTTTGGAATCATTTGTATCTTAATGTTTTTATGCCTAGTTATAAGGTTTGGTATTTGCATGGGGAAGAACACAATATTGTTGGTAGTAGTAGTCATAGGGAACGACATCATCTTGTTGCTAGTACTAGGGGTAGCGAACCATTGGCCGATAGGATAGAGGAACCTAGAACGGATGTAGATTATGTTGCACCTACGGTTCAAATGGTTAATGACGTTTATAGAGATACTATAGAGACGGCTCAGCGTTCGTACGAAGAACCAAATTTAGAAGCACGACGGTTTTTTGATATGTTAGATGCAACGAATCAGCCATTATATAGTGGATGTAGAGATGGAAACTCGCCTTTATCATCTGCTAGTAGGTTGATGGGTATAAAGACGGATTATAACTTGCCTGAGGATGCAGTTGAAGCAATAGCAAAGTTAGTGAGAGGTATCTTGCCAGAGGACAACAAGGCTCTAGGTTAATATTATGAGATTCAGAAACTTGTGGCGGGGCTTGGATTGCCGTATGAGGTTATAGA
>OVBE01009764.1:369-15714 GCA_900406425.1 Iberis pinnata
ACTACTGGACATGTGTTTTATGTTAATGAATGTGTTATCAGCTGGTGCTCTCAGAAAAAAAGAAACAGTAGCACTCTCATCATGTGAAGCCGAGTTTATGGCAGCTACTGAAGCAGCGAAACAAGCGATTTGGCTACTAGAGTTACTCAGTGAGATCACCGGAGAACCGTGTGTGTCGGCGTTAATCAAGATTGATAACAAGTCGGCTATAGCTCTGACAAAGAACCCGGTATTTCATGGAAGAAGCAAGCATATACACAAGAAGTACCACTTCATTAAAGAATGTGTCGAAAATTATCAAGTGGAAGTTGAGCATGTACCCGGGAATGAACAAAGAGCAAACATCTTAAGGGAGAGATTGTTGGATAAGCTTGACTTGGAGATCAAGATATCCATTCTATTCAAAAGATTATGTCAAAGATTATCTTTAGGAGATATTTAAAGATAAATAGAAGTTTTCCTATAGTTTACGAAGTTACCAAAACTATGTTTATGTTGAATAGATGGATCGATGGTTTTTAGGGTTTTAGAGTTTTTGAGAGAGAGATTAAGTTTTGTGTAAGTTTCTTAATCTAATAAAGTTATTATTATTCTCAAAACCTAAGAACGTCTCCGACTTGATTCAATAGATTCTACTAGAGACTTTTTCAGGTAAAGGAGCACTACGAGATTCAGTTTAGGAGAAAGCGAGTCACAATATCAATCATTACATTGATTTACGCTCTTAGTCAAATGTATGCATAATCGCTACCTCAAACAGACTTTTTCACTGATTATGATCAACGATCATCAATCGTCGAGCATTAAAGAAACCGAAGCCAGAACAACGCATGACAGTAAGATTCTACTCGAACGACGAGCCACGAAACTAAATTTATATCAATTATATCGTTTTACAATGATGATGTAGTAGGCTCTGTCGTAAAACGTTTGCCGGAACTAGAAGACAACACCAGATATAAAATGGCCGACTGAGTTAAAGGGAAGATATGAAGACCTGTTCGTTTACTTAACTGGATGCAGTATCCAGCTACAAATACAAGATGATGTTCGTTTAGTTGTAATTGTGTATTTTAGCTGCATATTGCATCTAAACACAAATCTAAAATGCAAATAAAATAATTGGATATTTTGGATGAGTTTGTATGTAGGGTTGAGATGAACTTAAATTCATCCAAAAATTTCAAATGTCTAAAATACCATTGTTTAGGAACACATTTTTTCGTTGAAAACGCATAAACGTATTTTTCCGTCAAAAATGCAAAAACACGTTTTCTCGCTAAAAGCGCGGAAACGCATTTTCCCGTCAAAAACGCGAAAACACATTTTCCTGCCAAAAATGTGAAAACGCATTTTCTCGCCGCCAAAAGCTCAGAGACACGTTTTCTAGCCAAAAGTGTAGAAATACATTTCCCACCAAAAACGCGAAAACGCATTTCTTTTCCCAAAACTCGAAAACGCATTTCCCCGCCAAAAACGCAGAAACAAGTTATGTCGCCAAAGAAACGGAAACCAATTTTCCCGTTAAAAACATGTTTCCGCGTTTTTCGTGTTTTTCCGTCAAAAACGCGTTTCTGCGTTTTCCCGTCAAAAACGCGTTTCTGCGTTTTCCCGTCAAAAACGCGAGAACTTAATTTTCCGCCAAATACGCGAAAACTCATTTTCCCACCAAAAACGCAAAAACCCGTTTTTCCTCCAAAACGCAAAAAACTCGTTTTCCCGTTAAAAATGTGTTTTTCGCAAAGATGGCGGAAACACGTTTACCCACCAAAAATGCGGAAACACGTTTTCCTGCCAAAAAATGTGAAAACGCGTTTTCTCACAAAAAATGTCATTTTAATAATTTGATTAATTTAATATTTAAATGTATCTATATACTAATGCAAATACACAAACAAACATAATTGTATCTAGATGCAGTATCAAAATACAAAGTCGAAAACAAAAACGAACATCATATGGGTACTGCATCTGGAAAACGTATCTGGATGAAATATTGATATCTCTGTATTTATATGGTTTTTAGAAGTCATTGACATTGATTTTTAGGTCTTTAGGTGTTCATATATCACATTTATAGTTGTTATTGACACATTTGTGATTTTTAGGGATTTTTGCATTAGTATTTGCATATACATGCATTTTGGAGATTTTTCAGGATTTTCGGGAGTTTTCAGGACGATTTGTGAGAATTCATAAGAGGAATGGAAATTGCATGGAATAGAACCAGCTCAAGTGTGGAACAAAGCCATCGAGCCATCACCATCGAGCCACCTTCGATCCGGCTCGACCATAACCCAAGTCTGGCTCGACCTCTTTCTCTCGGCCACCTCGATTGCGCATGCTCTTTGGCTTGATCTTTGAATCGAGCCACATCTACTCTAACTCGATCAATTCACCTCGGTCACCTCGATCGCGCATGCTCTTTGGCTCGATCTCGTCATCGAGCCACATCTACTCTAGCTTGATTATTCTCTTTTCTCGGATTGATCTCGTGATCGAGCCACTTCTACACGGCTCGATCATCTACTCCGGCTCGATCTCTCTCTCTCGTCTATGCTCCACAACACTTCGGAAACTTTCACCATCGAGCCAGCCGCTACGTCCAACTCTCCTTGATCTTTGGCTCGATTTCATGATTGAGCCACCTCTACTTCGACTCGATCCAACACGTCTAGCTCGACCACGTACCTTCTTGGCTATATCCCGCGATCGAGCCAAGACAACTCCGGCTCGATCCGGCGATCGAGCCAAAATTTTTCTTGTCTCAGCCTAAGCTCCTCAACTCGATCACTCTCAGCACCTTTCTCTACATGACATGCATTTCTCAACTCGAGCCCAGGCATGCTCCGACCCGACCAACTCGAATCAAGATGGACCTGACCCAAGACCTAGTTTAATGATTGTATTTTGTCTTTTATGCGTTTTAGGGATTTTCCTAAACATTATATAAAGCCCTAAAACGCCTCCATTTGGGGGCAGTCTTTTCTTTTGCCATTTTTAGGTTTTTTCTTAGGTTATAAGTTTTCTCTCTTTTGTTCTTAGTGTTCTTCATTTCAAACCCAGATTTCTTTTAAGTTTTATGTTAATCTTCTGATTTCCTTTACTTTCCTGCATAGATTAGGGTTGTGATCTATTTGGTGCATATTGATTTAAGTTTTTAAGCTTTTAACCTTCTGTTTAGTTTTGATCATTTTCCTCTATTTTGTTATTGTTCCATTGACGTTCTTATTTTCTGGGTTGATGTTCTTGATGTTTAAGATTCTTCTGCATCTTTGTTCTGTTTTGTCTTTTCTGCTATTTTAGGGTTTTAAAAAGTCTGTTCTTAGTTGTTGACCTTTGATCTAAAATGTTTTCTTTAGTAGCTATGCTTCCATGTTCTTCTGATTTTGGATCCCATATGCTATGTGAGTAGTGACCTAGGTTCCTTGAGGATGGGATAGGGTAGTGTTGTTTCCTTGTTCCTCCTAGGTGTCTAAGATATATGGTTTAATAGATCCCTTTTGTTTCATTGCGCTTAATGCTGACATTTCGACCTCACTCGTTGAGATCTGATCTTAGGCACTTCAACACCCGAAAAGTGATTCAATTGAGTTGACCTGATCTAGGCGATTTCAGAGATTTTGCATCCCTTCCTAAGGAATTAGATGCTTAGGATATGCATCCCAACCTAAGGAATTAGGTGTTTGGGAGGCTTATTGGCTTAGGTAGATGGTTCGTAATGCCTGTTAGATGTACTTCCGCTAACGGGAGTTAGGTCTGGTTGTCATCTAGCTTGAGTTCATTTGCCAAGGGATTGGATTTGATTGCTTATGATTCTATCGTCTAGGGATTAGCTCATCGTATGAGGTATGTTAGACATTTAGGGAGTTTGAGGAGGAGTACTACCCAATTACCCCATCCTTTGGGATCTTTTCTTTGATTGCATCCTTTTCACTCTTTTACATTTCCTCTATTTTTACTTATCTTGCCATTTTACCCTTTTACTTACTAATGCATGTTTCCTTTTGCTTCTGTTTTTAGTTCTATCATGTTTCATTTCACTTAGGACCTGTTAGCAAAACCCCCTTTTTATTGTTAGTTTGGCTTAAAAAAATCATTGCAATCTTGATTGTTAGCATCACACCCATTTGGATTGACACCCATCTATACTACAATGACATGCATGTGTAGATAGGGATTTGATACCTAAAACACCTGTTATCAATTTGGCGCCATTGCCAATTGGGTGTTTGTTTGCTACATTATGGATTTTGGATCTCTTAAGATCAAGTTTCTTTTTACTACCATACTCCCCTTGTTTTCCTTTGTTTGCTTTCTTTTCAAGTACTTGCATAGCTGTGTATGTATCTGAGAAGCAGAGGACCAACAGATTTAATACCCATCATTAAAGATATCAGAGCTCTTGAACGAGAATACTCTCGGGCGAGACGTGAACAAGAACGTGTGGAACACTTAAGGAGCTTGAATTACAAATGGAAGACAACATTGAACGAGATAACTAGCACACTATTGGTGCTGGTGACAACCCAAACACTCACACCATTCATCATGGAATCAACCCACCTGCAATACAAAACAACAACTTCGAGATCAAGCACAGTTTAATCGCAATGGTGCAGGGGAACAAGTTCCATGGTCTTCCTATGGAGAATCCACTCGATCACCTGGACGAGTTTGATCTGCAGCCTCACCAAGATCAATGGTGTGAGTGAGGATGCTTTTAAGTTGTGTCTCTTCCCATTCTATTTGGGAGAGAAGGCACATCAATGGGAGAAGTCGCTTCCCAGGAATTCCATCACCACCTGCGATGCTTGCAAGAAGGCTTTTCTTGCCAAATTCTTCTCCACCTCTCGCACAGTAAGACAGAGGAATGACATCTATGGTTTCGCACAACGAAATGCTGAAACCTTCTATGAAGCATGGGAACGCTTCAAGAACTATACTATGTAATGCCCCCATCACAGTTTCAGCAAAGTGTCACTCCTCATCACACTCTATCGTGGTGCTCTACCAAAGATAAGGATGTTGCTTGACATTGCAAGAAACAAGAACTTCCTCAACAAGAGTGTTGATGATGGATGGGAGCTTGTGGAAAACTTTGCTCAGTCTGATGGGATATACAATGAAGACTATGACCGAATACCTCGAGGTGGTTCTACATCTGATGATAGCAAAAAGAAGGATATCAAGGCTCTGAATGAGAAGTTGGACAAGATACTCCTGGGTCAACAACATCAAGTACACTTCATCACTGATGAATAACAACTTCAGATTCAGGCTGGGGACGTTAACTAGCAAGAGGAGCTATGCTACGTGCAGAACCAGGGTGGCTATAACAAAGGGTTCATCAACTACTCCAACAACCATGATCTTTCTTACAGAAGCAACAACGTCGCTAACCCACAAGACCAAGTGTATCCACCGCAACCACAGGAGAACGTTCAACCATTCATCAACTACAATAAGAACCGTGGTTTCTTCCCAAAGCAACAACAACAAAATGGTTTTCAGCAACCACAACAGCAACCAACTAGTTCCCCTCCTAGTTTCACATCTAACCAACCTCAAACTCAACCTTTCAACATCGAAGATATGTTACAACAACTTCTTCAAGGTCAAGCTAATAGATCCATGGAGACATTGAAAAAATTTGGAGAAATTCAACACAAGATGGATACTTCATTCAATGCCATCTATGCAAAGCTTGAAACTCTCAGCTCCAGGGTCACTACTCTCGAAGGCAAGATAACATCCACTTCTGCTTCTACAAACGGTCAACTTCCGGGAAAGTCTGTGCAAAACTCGAAGGAATATGCTCATGTCAATGCTATCTATCTGGGGAATACTAATGACCTTCCTCCTCCAATTTCCACTATTGTTTGCACTGAGGACAGTGTGATTCAAGTTGGGGGGGGGATTTGAGTTCAAACGTAGTTGCAACTATGGATTATGAAGAAGTTGTTCCTGTTGATAAGTTATCTACTTAAAAGGAGAATGCAACGCCTTATGATCCACTACCTTATGTTCCAAGATTGCCTTTCCCATCATGTTTCAAGAAAGAGATCATGGCAAAATATCCAGACATCTTTGAGAAACCTATGAAGGAAAAGATAACTCAAGAAGTGCTGGAACCAATTGACGAATGCAACGCTTTGATAACAGAGAAGCAAGAGAATCCTGGTTCATTCACCTTGCCATGCTCGCTAGGACCACTGACCTTTGAAAAATGCCTATGTGATTTAGGAGCATCTATCAACCTAATGCCTTTATCCACTGCCAAGAAGCTGGGACTCGACAAATTCAAAGCTTCCAACATAACTTTGTTGTTGGCAGATAGATCAATTAGGTATCCTATCGGCATCCTTGGAAAAATTACCAATCAAGATCAAGAATGTATACATACCCACATACTTTGTGGTATTGGAGATGTATGAAGAACCGAAGGACCCATTGATCTTTGGAAGACCATTCTTAGAAACAGTTGGAACTGTAATCAACATCAAGAAAGGTCACATCAAGTTGAACGTAGGAAGAGGTCCAAAGAAAATTTTCAACATCAGGAGAAAAACTAAGAAGCATACCATCCAAGGACAATTATTCTCAATCAAGGAGAAAAACGAGAGCAACGATGAAGATGGTTACTCAAGTAGTGATTCAGCTGAAGATGAATTGGGGAAGGGTCCAACACATTTTACAATGCCCATGAAGCTTTCAGGCTTATTAAAGAACCAGATAAAAGGATTCCTAAGGAGTTAAAGGAAATCAGAGCATTGGCGATGTCAACTGATGATGACAAACTAAAGGGTCCAGGAAAGGGAAGTCATGAGTTCAAATCTTAACATGAACGTGTACAACCTCAGAAACCACCTTCAGACACTCTCAATTATGATAAGAGTTTTGAACCTCGTACCTGAACCATGGAAATCAGAAATGGAGATCAAGTGTTTCTACTCAACACAAGGTTCAAGTACTATTTAGGGAATGTGGATCCACAATGCTCCAAGAACTTCATGATCAAAGAAATCATGTCTGGTGAAGACATCATACTTGCTGTAGAAGTTGATGAAGAGTCGAAGCTGAACTACAAAATCGATCAGCACGGTGATGATAAAGTCGTCTAAGAAAATACCTCGGTTCTCTTTGGGGAATCGTGTCAGGATCGTTAATCTTAAAAACAGGAAGTCAAGCTTAGTAAATTAAAACAAGCTCACATGTGATGACTCTGAATTTTCATGGTTTTTACATGACATTTAGCATCAATATGAGGTCGTTAGGCGTGCATGCATCACATTTATAGTTAATTTCAGTAAGTTTGTGATTTTTAGGAATTTTGCATTAGAATTCGCATATGCACGCCTTTTGGAGATTTTTCAAGACTTTCAGGAGTTTTCAGGAAAGTCTTATGAGAATTCAGAAAAGCAGCACTTAACCTGGAATGGACCAACACTCAACATCTGGATCGATCTCAGGACAAGTCTGGATCGATCTCAGGTGTTTGTTTGGATCGATCGCCTCTTCATCGTTGGATCAATCTCTACTCCAAGTCTGGATTGATCCAGATCGATCTCAACCTCAAGTCTGGATTGATCCCAGATCGATCTCACACTCACCTCCGGATCAATCTCAAGCTCAACACTGGATCGATCCCAACTTCAAGCTGGATCGATCTTAGCTTCAAACCAGATCGATTCCAGATCAATCTCATCATTAGCCCGGCTCGATCCCATTCAAGCCACACGCACCTGGATCGATCTCAAGCACGCACCTGGATCGATCTTATTCAAGAATCCCCAGCTCGGATCGATCTCGAACTCTTCTCAGCTTGAGTCAAACACGCTCCGACCCGACCAACTCAAATCCAGAATGGACCTGACCAAAGATCCAATCCAATGATTAGTTTTTGTCTTTAGTGCGATTTAGGGATTTTCTCCGAACACTATAAAAGCCCTAAAGCGCCTCCTTTTAGCCAAGTCTTGTTTTTCTTTCCTTTTTAGGTTTTTGTCTTAGGTTTTCATTTCCTTTGTTGTTCTTGATGTTCTTGGTGTAAAAACCCAGAATCTTTTAAGTTTATGCTAACCTACTGCTTTCTTTTACTTTCCTGCTTAGTTTTAGGTTGTTTCTTATCTGGTGCATGTTGATCTTTTATTTTCGTTTTTAATCTTTTGTTTTAAGCTTTGATCATTTTATGGGTAGTTACTGTTCTATTGGTGTTCTTGGTTTTCTGGGTTTGAGTTCTTACTGTCTTGTTGTTCTTCAACTATTTAGCCTTAGATCATATTGTTTAGGTTTGAAGTTGTCATTTTTTTTTTCCTGTTTTCATTTCCATGAGTAGTGAGTAGTCACCTGAAGTTCTTGAGGATGGGGTAGACTAGGGTTGATGTCCTGATCTCACCTTAGGCACCTAAGCTTGTTTGAATATACATCCCTTATGTTTCATTATGCTTAATGTTGGTTTCTTTCACGCCAATCGAAATCTGATCTTGGACATTCCAGCACCCGAAAAGCGTTTTCTGATCATGGTGATTTCAGAGATTAGTCTATCCTTACGCAACACCCTAGATGCTTAGGATATGCATATCAGCCTAGGGGGTTGGATGAATAGGGGGCTTTTTGGCTTTGGTAGGTTGGTTCTTAAATCCTTCTAGGTAGTGTACCGTTAACGGGAGTTAGGTCTGGTGATTGCTTAGGTTGATTCCATTTATCAAGGGATTGGATTTGATTACTTATGAACCTATCGTATAGGGATAGCTCACTGTTGTTTGACGTATGTTAGGTGCTTAGGTAGATTGGGACGAATCTCTGGTTGATTACCCTCTGTCCTCAGGAACTACTTCACACTTGTTTACATCTTCACCTTCTTTGTTTTTCCTTTGTTTTACCTTTTAGCATTTTTACTTCTTATGCATTTTGTTCTGTTTAAGATTTTTACTTCCAGCATGTTTCACTTCACTTAGGACCTGTGAGTAAACCACCCCTTTCACTGTTTAGCTTGACTTAGAATCATCCATTTCAATCTTGATTGTTAGTGCACTCTCATTTGTATTGATACATCATCTATACTACAATGAAGGGGAATTGATACCTCAGGACCTCAAAAATTCTACTATCAATTCGGCGCCATTGCCATTTGGGTGTTGTTTACTACATTATGTATTTTGGATCTTTTGAGATCAAGCCTCTTTTACTACTTTACTTACCTGTTTACCTTTGTTTGCATTCTTTTCAGGTACCTGCTTAACAGTGTATGAACCTGAGAAGCAGAGGAGCAACAGACTTGATTCCTCTCGTTGAAGACTCAAAGCTCTTGAACGAGAACATTCTCAGGCAAGACATAAACACGAACGTGCAGAACACTTACGATGGTTGGACTTACAAATGGCGAACAACATTGAACAAGACAGCCAGAACACTATAGGTGCTGGTGACAACCCCAACACTCACACCATCAGACTTGGAATCAATCCACCTGCGGTTCAAAACAACAACTTCGAGATTAAGCATAGTCTGATCGCAATGGTACAAGGGAAAAAGTTCCACGGTCTACCTATGGAGGATCCACTCAATCATTTTGACGAGTTTGATCGCTTCTGCAGCCTCACGAAGATAAATGGTGTGAGTGAGGATGCTTTCAAACAACGCCTCTTCCCTTTTTATTTGGGGGAGAAGGCACACCAATGAGAGAAGTCACTCACAAGGAACTCCATCACAACATGGGATGCATGCAAAAAGGCATTCCTTGTAAAGTTCTTCTCAACTTCCGAAACAGCTAGACTGAGGAATGATATTTCAAGCTTTGCACAAAAGAATGCTGAAACTTTCTCTGAAGCATGAGAGCGCTTTAAGAACTACACAATGCAATGCCCCCATCACGGATTCAGCAAAGCGTCACTACTCAGCACCCTCTATCGCGGTGCTTTGCCCAAGATTAGGATGTTGCTAGATACAACAAGTAATGGGAACTTCCTCAACAAAAGTGTGGATGAAGGATGGGAGTTAGTAGAGAACCTCTCCCAATCTGATGGGATTTACAATGAGGACTATGACAGAACACTTAGAGGTGGTTCTGCTTCTGATGATAGCAAAAAGAAGGAGATCATGGCACTATATGAAAAATTGGACAAATTACTACTGGTCAACAACATCAAGTCTACTTCATCACAGATGAAGAACAACTTCAAATAGAAGCTGGAGAGGCTAACAACCAAGAGGAAATGTGCTATGTGCAGAACCAAGGGGGTTACAACAAGGGGTACTTCAACTACTCTAACAACCCTGGTCTTTCTTACAGAAGCAACAACCTTTCCAACCCACAAGACCAAGTGTACCCACCTCAAAAACAAAAGAACTCACAACCT
Organism: Iberis pinnata; assembly: GCA_900406425.1. Lineage (NCBI taxonomy): Eukaryota > Viridiplantae > Streptophyta > Magnoliopsida > Brassicales > Brassicaceae > Iberis > Iberis pinnata. The sequence goes on from OVBE01009764.1 coordinate 10,728, forward strand.
TTAAACAACTACAACCAGAACAGAGGTTACTTTCCAAAGCAGCAACAACAAAATGGTTTTCAAAAACCACAACAGCAACCTACTGGTGCACCTCCTGGTTTCTCATCTAACCAACCTCCACCTCAACCCTTCAACATTGAAGCTATGTTACAGCAACTTCTTCAAGGTCAAGCCAATTATGCACTGGAGACATCGAACAAATTTGGTGAAATCCAACACAAGATGGAAACTTCACTTGGTGCAATCTATTCGAAGCTTGAAACTCTCAACTCTCGGGTCACTACTCTCGAAGGGAAGACCGCATCCACTTCTTCTTCTACGAATGGTCATTTTTTGGGAAAGTCTGTGCAGAACCCAAAGGTATATGCTAACATCAATGCCATCTATCTCCAGCAGAAAACTGATATTCCTACTCCAGCTTACCCTTTTATTTTCACTGAGGAAAGTGTGGTTCAAGTTGGGGGGGATTTGAATTCAAACGCAGCTGCACCTCTGGAGTATGAAGAGTATGTATCTGTTAAAAGGCCTGTTGAGAAGTCACTCACTCCAAAAGAGATTGCAACACCTTATGATCCCCCACCCTATGTCCCAAGATTGCCATTTCCATCACGTTTCAAGAAAGAGATCATGGCAAAATACCCATATGTCTTTCAGAAACCTATGAAGGAAGAGATAGCCCAGGAAGTGCTGGAACCATCTGACGAGTGCAATGCCTTGATAACAACGAAGCAAGAGGATCCCGGTTCATTCACCTTGCCTTGCTCACTAGGATCCCTGACCTTTGATGAATGCCTCTGTGATTTGAGAGCTCTATCAATTTAATGCCTCTGTCCACTGCCAAGAAGCTGGGATTCGATGAGTTCAAGGCTTCCAACATAACTTTATTGATGGCGGACAGATCGATTATGCATCATGTTGGTATCTTAGAAAGCTTATCCATCAAGATCAAAGATGTAACAATACTCACAGACTTTGTGGTATTGAAGATGGTGAAGAGCCTAAGGATCCATTAATCTTTGGAAGACCAGTCCTAGCAACGGTTGGAGCTGTAATCAACGTCAAGAAAGATCACATTAAGCTGAACGTAGGAAGAGGTCTGAAAATGATTTTCAACATCAGGACCAAAACTAAGAATCTCGTTGTGTCAGCTATTCTCTATGAAGGAACTGAATGAAGACAATCCGAAGAATGGGTACTCAAGCAGTGAAGCAGTTGAAGATGGATTGGGAAAGGAACCAACAAAGTTTGGAATGCACCATGAAAGTTTTAATCTTATTAAGGAACCAGATAAAGGAGTTTATGTGGAGTTAAAAGAAATCAGGACATTGTTAATGTCAAGAGCTGAAGGCAACTTGAAAGATCCAGAAAAAGGAAATCCTGAATTCAAACCTCAACCTGAGCGTGTACCACCTCAAAAACCACCATCAGACATTCCAATTTCTAAAAAACACTTAGAGCCTCATACCCGAAGCTTGGAAATCAAGAATGGAGACCAAGTGTTTTTACTTAACAAAAGGTTCAAGTATTATCTGGGAAATGTGGATCCACTGTGTTCCAATAACTTCATGATCAAGGAAATACTTTCTGGTGAAGACATCATACTTGCTGTAGAAGTTGATGAAAAACCTAAGCCGAACTTCAAGAGTGATCAGAACTTTGACAAAAGAGCTTTCTCGGAAAAGACCTTGGTTCTCTTTGGAGAGCCATCTCAGGGTCATTAAACCTAAAAACAGGAAGTCAAGCTTAGTGACTTAAAACAAGTTCACTTGGGAGGAAGTCCCATGTCTATCTCTGTATATATTTTAATTTCAATGCTTTTTAATTTTCAGAACTTGGTTTAATGCAATTTAGTTTTCAATTGGCTTTGGTGTTTAAGGCACTTACGGAATAAGTTTCGGGAATCTTGCAAAGAGGAGAAAAATTGGATATGGACCAGTTGCGACAAACACATTGTGACCGAGCCATGCTCGATAGTGATCGATCTGCACTCATCGAATGATCAAGCCGCAACAAGCATGGATCAATCCACTTCGTTTGGATCGATCCATTCTTAACACTTGGATCGATGAGATCTCGAGCCACGGATCGATCCAAAACATAGTCGTGATCGATCAACTTTTGATAATGGATCGATCCAATCATTCAACTTCCAATCGATGCGTTTTCAACACTAGATCGACCCGATCGATCTGCACCTTAACGCCAAGATCGATCCACATGCTCGAACCGTCAACAAGTCGTTCGTTGAAGTTTAGATCGAACCAAGCATGGCCCATTCGAACCATTTGGAGCATTTCTTGAATTCGAACTTACCCACTTGCCCACTAACCTCCTTTACCCCATGGACAAAAGATCACCTTCACACCATCACTTCTCTTACACATCCACACCCCCATCACACCAATATCCCCTCTTTAATCCTCATCCACATGCACCATCTTTACTCCTCCACCACAAACTTCCACTCACCACTGATAAACAAGACTTTTGAGTATCTTATCTAAACAAATTCCATAAGTATACTCATGTCATTGTAGTATTTAAGGAATCAATCCAAATTCAGGAGGGTTTACACACTAATTCTATATGAATTCCATTTAGTCTAAGCTAATAAGAGATTTGAGGTTTTAAACATCTTAAACATTCATAAACTAATCAAAAGAACAAAAGTCAACCGCAACTAGAAAAGTCAACAGAATTTAAAAGGTTGAAATCAAATATAAGATGGCTAAGCAAAATGCATAGGTTATTGATTTGATCAATTAGGAAACTCCTCATGATGTTCAATACAACTATCTAGCTAATCATTGGTCTAAGATTCCATTCCTAGACCAATCCATTAAGAACATCATCAACATGATGATCAATGAAATCTAAGCCCTAAACATCATGATTCATTCCCTAATCAACCTAATCTACCTAGCCATTTGCTTAAAGGTAACTACTCACTATCCATTAAATGAACACAAATTCCAAGAGTAGAAATGTGATTATCCATAGATAGAAATAGATTTGGAAGAAGAAAAACAATCAAAGATAAACAAAATAAACTTGATTGAAGATGAGAATCAAAGGAGGTTACAAAGGTTTTTCTTCCCAAAAGCATAAAACTAAACTAAACATAAGATTCCTTAAAAATTAGGGTTAAAGGTTTAAATAGTCTCCAAAAGAAAGCTGGGTTAACCCATAAAACCATTGGGTTAACCAAAAGACAAAATGGGTTTTTACTACAAAGGGAAAAGTCCAAGATTGACTTTTTGCATTTTCAGGTCGATACCGGTTTGGGAAAACCGGTATGACAAGCCGATATTGATTTTCTTCTTTTGTACCGGTTTGTCCAAACCGGTACGTTTCCCCACTGCTAAGTCTCTGCCAAAATATTTGCCTCATACCGGTTTGTGCAAACCAGTATGCCACACCGATACTTCCTCTTTTACGATGGTACCGGTTTGATCAAACCGGTACCATAAACCGCTACAGCTCTATATTGTCCATACCGACTTCCAAACCGGTACCATAAACCGCTACAGCTCAAAAACTCCACTTTTTGTTCCATTTTAAGCTCTTTTGATCACAAAATTGGTTTTCCCGCTTCTAATACCTGAAATAATGAAATGCATATGCACATACACAATAACTAACCTAAATGGATGCAAAACAGTTTTAACGTGTGTACCGGTCTGTGAAACCGGTATCTTAAACCGACACCTTACTCTTTGGTACCAGTTTGATCAAACCGGTACTGCAGACCGCTGCTAAGCGTCTGTCAAATTTTCCTGCTCGTACCGGTTTGAATAAACCGGTACGCTAGACCGCTGCTAAGCGTCTGCCAAATTTTTCAGCTTATACTGGTTTGGATAAAACCGGTACTCGAGACCGGTATTGAATTCTAAATGCTGTACTGGTTTATAAAAACCGGTACTCCAAACCGGTATGGTATGATTTCCCTGAAATTTTTTGCCAAACCTTCATCATTCAACACCTAAGCTTCCAAAAATTGTTAGTAAACCCAAAACATGCCAAAATAAATGCAAAAACTTGAAGATAAAAAGGATATGTACAAAGCATAGTCATGAGATTGCCTCTCATGCGCTTGTTTTGAGTCACTAAGCTTGATTCGCCTTTCTTTTAAGCTTGAGGAGGTTCGGAAAGAGACATTGAATCTCTTTCCTTGACAACTTCACTTGCCAAGTATCGCTTTACCTCTGCCCATTCACAGTGAACTCTCTTCCGGCTTTCCCGAGAAGAACAATTGCACCATAGGGACAGATTTCCTTAACCGTAAAAAGACCCGACCATCTTGATTTTAGCTTTCCGGGAAAGAGTTTCATCCTTGAGTTGTATAGAAATGCCAAATCATCTACCTCTAACTCCTTGGTGATGATTTTCTTGTCATGGAAAGCCTTTATCCTCTCCTTGTAGATTTTAGCATTCTCATAGGCTTCAAGCCTAACTTCATCCAACTCACCAAGTTGAAACTCTCTCTTCTCCTTGGCACTCTTGATATCAAAATTCAACAACTTAACTGCCCACATAGCTTTGTACTCTAACTCAACCGGAAGATGGCAAGCCTTTCCGTAGAGAAGGTTGAATGGAGTTGTGCCTAATGGAGTCTTGAATGCGGTCCTATAGGCCCACAAGGCATCATCTAACTTAATAGACCAATCCTTCCTAGTTGTGTCAATCGTCTTCTAAAGAATTGCCTTAATTTGCTTGTTGGAGACTTCGACTTGGCCACTTGTTTGAGGATGGTAAGGTGTGGCTACCTTATTCTTAACCCCATGCTTTTTCAATAGGCTTTCAAACACTTTATTAATAAAGTGTGACCCTCCATCACTAATGACAACTTTTGGGACTCCAAACCTTGGGAAAATTATACTCTTAAACATTTTCAAGACCACCTTAGCATCATTGGTTGGACTTGCAATGACTTCCACCCATTTTGAAACATAATCAACCGCTACCAAGATGTAACTATTCCCATAAG
>OVBE01009765.1:0-13919 GCA_900406425.1 Iberis pinnata
GACGAGATTAGGCTTGAAGCCTATGAGAATGCAAGAATCTACAAAGAGAAGACTAAAGTTTTCACGATAAAAAGATCATCAACAAGGAGCTGGAGGTTAGTGATCAAGTCTTACTCTTCAATTCGAGGTTGAAGCTTTTTCCTGGAAAGTTGAAGTCAAGATGGTCCGGACCTTTCAAGATCAAGGACATTCGTCCTTATGGAGCAATNATGGTAAATAAGGGAAGGAATTTACCGTCAATGGACAAAGATTGAAGCGGTACTTAGCGAATGAAGTCGTTAACAAAAGAGATTCAATGTCTCTTTCTGAACCACCGCAAGCCTAAGCAACGGCAAAGTCAAGCTTAGTGACTTTAAACAAGCGCACTTGAGAGGCAATCTCATGTTATCCTTTGTACATATCCTTTATTTACTTTATTTTATGTTTTTAATAATGTTTTCGATTGATTTGCCCCTATTTCATACTTTGGTGAGTGTTTAGAAGCAGGTACTTGGCTCGTTTGGACTTAACGATGGAAAAAGGCGAAGGAGCAAAAACTAGAGAAAAGTATCGGCCGAACCAGGCGATACCATGTGGCCGATACATCAATATCAGACCACATGTATCGGTTGGCCCAACCGATACAGATAATGACCAAAGGATACCGGACAAGAAGGACCGATATAGAGTGGCCGATACATCAGTATCGGTCAACACGTATCAGTTGGTTTGAGACCGATAGAACAGTACTGAGGGGTAAGTATCGGCCTGTATCGGCCGATACGGTTTTCAAAGGAAATGAATCGGTCGACATGACTGATACACATGGCCGATACAAGCCGAATCTTAACAATTTTTGGTTTGAATTTTGGTTTTCACTCGGTTTAGGTCCGATTTTTAATGCTCCTTACTCTTCTTCTCCCTTTTTCCCATCGACAAAACACCTTCTAAAAAAAAAGAGAAAAACCTCTCAACTTTCTTCAAGTTATTCATTGATTCAACTCATTCCTCTTTGAAACTCTTGGAATTTGATTCGATTTTCACTAGTTCTAGAGTAATCCCTACTCTGATCCATCCCATTCAAGCTAAGGTACATCATGTCTACTCGACAATACACTTGGAAAGAAAAAGGAAAGAAAATAGCTAAACCAAAGACGAAACCGTACAAATCGGTACCACCCATTATGAGAAGCTCTGGTGGATCGGTAATTCGAGATCAGTTTGATTGGACTGAGGAAATGTGTGCTTGCACTCATCCATGCCAACCCATTTCTGAAGATTCGTCAGATGAGGAAATTCCTGAGCAAGACGAAGAAGAGCTTGAGTCGGGTTCCGAAGAAGAAGAAGAAACACATGAGTTCGGTCCTCCACTTACCAAAAAGAGAGCCCGTGGAGAAGGTGGATCGAAAGAACCATATATCAAGGATAGATTCGATCGGTTAATGAAGATGGCGTTTGTCTCAACCCACTTTCCCGATGTTGACACGCTATCCGCTTTGGGTATTGAGGACGATGTCTGGCACATCATGAAGGGAATGTGTATCAAGAAAATGCTTGGGATGAAGTTTGAGGGCTACAAGCGCAACACATGTTTGTTCTTAGCCTCGCTGGAGGTTGACTGGGGTAACCAATGGATTAAATTTTTAGGTTGAAAACAAAGACTACATCGCTACACTTTGGATCAGCTTGAGGAGATTTATGGGTTCTTGGCTGAAGGAAGACGAACATGTGTCAAGGTCCAAGAAGAGACCAACCTATGCTGGCGAACAATTAGTTCAGAGAGGTTCTTTGCTGGAAGAACTAAGAGTGCGGATATCCGCCATCCTGCGGTGCGGTATGTGCACAAGATTCTCACCCACTCTATCTTTGCTAGGAAAGAAGTTGGTTCCATCCTTGATGGTGAATTTCAGTTGATGAAGTTCGGGATTGCTAAGTTCGTGGAGAACTATTACCGAGAAGATAATTACTTTGCAAATTTGGAGGAGGATCGGCCAAGTCCATTGAAGCTTTTCTTGAATCATTTGGGGATTCAAGAATGGGCGTGCAAATGTAAAGACAAGAAACCGCAGTTAACGATTGGTGGTTGGATCACACCAATAATCAAGAGGTACAAGCTTAAATGTGAAACAAGAGTGAGGGACCGAAGCTAATGGATGTGCACTATCTCGACCGTCTTGTATTCTTAGCTGGGAAGCATGAGGATAAGTTCGCCTATAGGTACTATCCAAGACATGGGGAAGTCCGAACAGCTTTGCTAGCTAACCAGGAGATCACTTGCTTGGCAAACAACCGAGAAAACATACGGTTTCAACCTGCACCAAGGGACTATTATGATTCGGCTGCTGGGCCGCCACTAGACCCGATCACGGTTACCAAGAAGAGAGCAACTAGAGCTCTGAGTCCCCCTCATCATCGCCCAACCCATGAATGGGAGGAAAGACCGGTTTATGGTCATGCTCGCAATTACCAGCCACTCCCTAACCACCCACTTCAACTGGGTCCGTTAAGGGACATCTATTCAGCACATCACAATATGAGCTGTTGGAACAAATACCAAGACCGCACTTTGAAGAAGGTTGTTGCCGAGCTTCGAAGCTTGAAGAAGCTGGTCAAGAAGGGATTTAGTTGTGCGAGTTGTGGATCCCACAACACTGTCGACCCTCAAGGACCGAGGCGTTTAGACTTAGTTTTTCATGAAGAAGGATCTTCCACCAGGACACAACCATCTGAGAGTGAGACGCATCCCATGCGTCCTCCATCACGCCCACGTCCACACCCGCAAAGGTACAGGCGCCAACCTCCTCCACCTACTTCCGACAACGAGTCCCCTACTTTCTCTTCAGACGATTACGGGGACAACAACGGTTCTGACCACTATTAGATACACGTGTTTCTTTATGTAAATATTGCATTTAGTTTCTTTTTCTTTTTCCTCTTTGTCCCTTTCTCCGACTTTTATTACACACAAGGACCGTGTGATTTAAGTTTGGGGGAGGGACCGTAGCTAATATTGTTTCGATTTCTTTTCTTATCATGCATCATTTGTATTGTAGATAGTTAAGGTTTTCAAAAATCCAAAAAAATCAAAAATTTTAAAAATTTCAACAAAAAATTGCATTTAGTTTCATTTTGTTTAGGTTGCATCATATGCATAGGGAACTAATGATGATTGTGCCTTGCAAAGCCTAAGTTCTAGCCTTTTGAATTAGCATCTAAAGTGTGATGAATAGGATTGAACCTACTAGCAGTCTCGAAAAGTCTTGAAGTTCATGTTTTGAATCTTGATATTTGAAAATCCATTGGTTTAGTCTCGAAGCCTGCTAGTTCTAGATTGTCTTCGCAACTATTTGAACTTAAATTGAATTGCTAATTAGCTTGCTTGAATAGTATATTGATGTGGTTTAAGGCTTAAAACTTTTGTAACGGTTTAGTCACCCAAAAGCCCAAACACTTGTGGCTAAACCGGTCATTCTCATCTTTAGAATGATTTCTCTCTCCACCGTGAAATCCAATTTCCCAAGTTACTTGTGAGTTTCTTTTCTTTAGTTATTGATTGGTAAAAACTCAAGAGTATAAGGGGCGACAACTTACGATTTCCATTTAGCTAGCATTTAGGATGGATAGCTAAGATCGGAAAGTGTTAGTTTGATGGGTTACATTTCAAAGAGGATGTTCGGGAAGATAAAGAAAAAGAAAATAATGAGTTTGATAAAAGAGAATCTCCACTAGACTAGGAAATGAAATGAAAAGAATGAATTCCCTAAGTTTTAAGAAATCAAAAGAAAATATCTAGGTTGAATAACAAAGAAGGCTAGACGAAAAGTAAAGAGAAAACTGAGAAAGAATAGCCTAAGGTATCTTTGAGATGATCTAAGGGAAGTGAAAAGTAAGTCTAGTGGAGGAATATTTGAAGCCTAAGTTAGCAAAGAATGAAGAAAGGGTGTATTGGGTTGGGCAGTTTTGCTTTAAAGAGATGGTTCGAATCATTGAAGAATGGGTAGAATAAGACATGGGCTTGGGAAGTTTAGGAATGGAAATCAAAAGTTGTATTCCTCAATTGCCTTTTGTCTCGTTTTGATTTTGCTAAATCAATCACTCCCTTTTGAGTGATAACCCATTGATTTGAGTGTGAACTTTCTCTTGTTGCATTGGAAACCCATTTCAACCTTACCAATTAAACCCGTTAAGATCATCATTTGAGCATGCTTCACTTGAGAAAATTAATTGAATGTAGGAAGATAATCCGGACTAGATAAGTGGATCGCTTACCTTCGGTAATAGGACGGATAGTGAAGAGACATGAAATATTTGATGAGTAAAGATGTTGGTTTGGTATTGATAATGTATCATGTTTTAGATGTTAGTTCACTAGGGTTTTTCTTAATCTTTTGGTTCCGAGGTTCCCATTTTCAAACCTCTTTCGCTTACTATCCATTGCGGTTTGCTTGAGGACAAGCAAAGGAAAAGTTTGGAGGAGTTGATGTATTGCATTTTTAACCACTTTAGGCTTCGATTTAGTTCTCATTTTAGCTAGGTTCACTTGCATTTAGAATACTTTAGGTTGCATTTTGCATTCTATTGCATGTTTCAGGTGCCTAAAAAGGATGGAGTTGAACCGGAGCAAAACCAAGAAGAAAGAAGTCAAAAGGAGCTTAAGGAGACAAACTAAACACTTGTATCGGCCACCCGTACCGGTGGGACTAGGCCGATACGACCCCCAAGGAGCCTAACCGATATGCTTCAGTCGATACACCCATATCGGTTGGGGTGTATCGGTTGAAGCCAACCGATACTGAACCTGAAGAAGTTGTACCAGGCATCACCAACCGGTACACCTGGCCCGATACAGGTGTATCGGCCAGTGTGTACCGGCTTCACACACCCGATACCGTTTACAAGCAACTTGTATCGGCCATGCGTATCGGTAACATGACCGATATCGACCAAAAAAGGGGAAAAATTACTTTTGTTTTAAAGACTTGAAAAACCTTGTTTTGTATTCATTCCATCTTTTATTCAAAACTCTATGTAAACCTTTGTTCTAATTTTCAAGTTTAATTTGATTTCTTGTTTTCAATTCATTGTTTTGTTTGATTTCTTTCATGGGTAAACATAATTCTAATCTTGTAATTTGTGTTTTCCTCATGGATAGTGAGTAGTTCCAATAAGAAAATGGGCTAGGTAAATTAGGGTGATTAGATGGTGAAATTAGATGTTTAGGTCTTATAATTCTTAATTCCTCATGCAATAGATGTTCTTAACACTAGATTTAACCTGATCAATTGAATCTAGATCATAGGAAAATTATCGCCCGGAAGGTGTTCCATAGAATTCCTGAATCAATCGTTGTATGCTAAATGAGGCCTAGCCAAGAGATTGTGTTAAATAGTTTAGTGGTTAAGCATAGATAAGATCTTAATGTTTCTTAATCTTGTTGATTAGTCAAGAGATTGTATTAGTCACATGGTTAGGAAAATGATTAGTACCACGAGAGTGGATTAGTCTATAAGTGGGAATCTTAAACCAAGGATTAGCTGTTAAATGTTAGCATTGAGCGTCTAAGGAAACCGTTTGATCACCCGAGTCATTGTCTTAGCCCGTTTGTTTAGCCTTTTTATCATTGCATACTTCGTTTTATCTTTAATCTCGTTTTTACTTATTCAATCATCGGATTTCAATTATAGCACATTTTAATCGACAATCACAACCAAATTTGAATCACTTAGACTAAACGTAATTCTTATAGAGATAATAAGTTAATTGCATCTCGAACTGGATTTGACACCTAAGTACTACATTGACATTCAAGTAGTCTAGGATTACTTGCTAGATAGGAATACATAAAATCATGTTTATCAATATCAAAGAACCACGAGAGTCAAAAGGTAGACATCAATTATTGAAAAATATGTGTGAGTAACAACAACATATCAGAATCAGTTGCACAAGACAAAACGTAAAAGCAAACATGGTACCTGTCAATTGAACCAGAGACTCTACACCAAATAGAGACTTTTCTTTCCAAATCAGGCCAGAAATTGGAAAATCCCAAAGAAACTAAGCCCACTCCTAGACCATTACATAACAAATCAAAGTTAGCTGTTGCAGCTCTCTTACCTTCAACATGCATCAACAACAAGACAAAAGAAATCAGAAAAGGACTTGCAAAACCAGTAAAAAGAAAAACAAACATCTGTCAATTCCTCTTCATAACAAATTTGAGGTTTTGGCAGAGCAATAGAAAAGAGACAAGTGTCTAGGTTAAGAATGAAAGGATTCTTGTATTTATCTATAAATAGAATCACTGAGAACCAGAGCTGTAACAATTTTGAATGAATCAATTAAAAGAAAGTTTATGTTTTTCTCTCTTTTTTCATGGTATCAGAGCCATGGATTTATCCATGAATGCTCAAGCTTTTCCTACTCTAAATATCTCTAACTCTATGACTATCAAGCTCACAGAAAATAATTATATCCTTTGGAGAGTTGTTTTATCCATGTCAAACCGTTTTAACACTCATTTCGTATATGGGGATTGATGCAATAATATACTATTTTGAGAATGCTCAATTTGAAGGCCAAGACAATACTTTGTCTATCGGAGATCTTTCATCCCAAATTTCCTTTTAAATATTCTGATGCCTTTTGTATCTTCTAATGAGTTCCAATAATGTTTAGATCATCAACATGTACTGTGATAACTACAAATCCATATGTTGTTTTCTTGATGAAAACACATGGGCATATAGGATTTTTTACATATCGTTCTTTTGTTAAGTGTTCACTTAGACGGTTATACTATATACGTCCAGATCGTTTTAACTCATATAATGATCGTTGCAATTTTTTTACACATATATCTTTACGTTTAGAACTTAATGATTTTGGCATTTTAAATCCATCAGAATTTCTCATATAGATATCAATATTGAATGATCCGTAAAAATACACTGTAACGAAATCCATGAGACGCATTTCAAGATTTTCATTAACAGCTAGACTCATTAGGAATCTAAACATAATAGCATCCATGACAGAAGAATATGTTTCATCGTAATCAATTCCAGGTCTTTGGGAAAAACCTTGGGCTACGAGACGAGTTTTGTATCTCATGATCTTGTTATTCTCATTTCTCTTTCTTACTAAAACACAAATGTATCCAACTGGTTTTACATTTTCAGGTGTGAGAATAATAGGTCCGAATACATTTCATTTATTAAGTGTATCAAGCTCGACTTGTATTGCTTCTTTCCATTTGATCCAGTCTTGTCTCTTTTGACATTCATATACAGACTTTGAATCTGGATCTTCATTTTCTTCTTCTATTTCTTGGAATAAAAGATAAGAGAAGACATCATCAATATCATCCATTTCATTTCCATATTCTTTTGTTATGGATGTAATTGATAGAAATTTCATGATTTTTTCTGGTTCATGATGCCCTACATTTTTCGTAGGCTCATGTTTTGTTTACTCCAACACATTCTCTGTTGTTCGGGGAGTATCAAGCTTTTCAACTTCCTTTCGTTTTCAATGATTTTTACTTACTAGGTTATTACTTACTAGATTCCATTTGTGAAAATCTAAATTCATAAGTCTACCACGTTTCAAGTGTATTCTTGATTCACGAGTATCAACTGCTTTTTCCATGCTCTTGTGGTATTTCAATATGAGCATGAGCATATGCAGTTAGGATATGTGATTAAGTTACCATTTTGGTACTTACAAACACATCAAGTAGTTGATTAGCTATATTTTGTAGATGCATAATGCGTCTGACTTCTTGTTCAAATTGTTTTGTACGATGGTCTAGATGTAGTAGAGATGGTACATTCCATTTTATCTCTTTTCTTACTTCTTTGTTTTCTTCCCCTAGAACTGGGAACTCTTTTTCATCAAAATGACAATCAGCAAAACGAGCTATAAATACATCACCAGTCATTAGTTTCAGATATCTTATAATTGATGGATAATCACAACCAATGTATATACTCAGTATTCTTTGTGGTCTTATATTTGTACGTTGTGGTGGTGCTACAGGCACATATACTGCACAACCAAAGATTCTTAAATGAGAAATATTTGGTACACGACCAAATGCTAATTGTAATGGGGAATACTGATGATAAACGTTTGGTCTTATCCGAATGAGTGTTTCAGCATGCAAAGCAGCATGGACCCAAATAATCATTGAATTCTTTGGATGTGAATTCTCTAGCGTTTTCTGATCTAACTCTCTTAATAGTATGATTAAGGAACTAAGCTTTCAGTTTAATTATATGAGTTAGAAATCTCAATGTCTCGAGATGATAATAGACAAATGTGTGACCATCTGCTAGATGCATCTATTAATACAATTAAATAATAGAATGGTCCAGAAATATCACCTTGAATTCGTTCAAGAAATTTTGCCGATTCTTTGTCAATTTTGGTTGGCGATGATCTTATAATTAATTTCTCAAGTGAAAAAGCAGTACATGTCATTTTCTTCCCTTTGGTATATCACATAGGTTTTTAACGAATGACCATTTGAGTTATTTATGATGTTTCGCATAGTTGTGGTGCCTGGGTGACCAAGACAATCATGCTATAAAGTGAAATTTTATAGATTTCCTTTAGTTACAAGGTATGACTCTACCACTTCTATATATGTGTGATGCAAACCAGATTGAATCTTCGTAATTTTTTAATGATAACTCATTTTCCAAGTTTATTAGTAGTTATATACATATACTTCTTTTCATCCTCAGTTGCAAACTGAGTATCATATCTTTGGTTATATATATCTTTTAACTCAACAAATTTCTTTTAGAAATTGGAGAATATGAAGTTTTATCGATGGAAAATTTGTTCCATTCGATAGCCTAAGTTTGGCTATGCCAATTCCCTTAATCCATTTGCTTGTATTGTAATGACAAATTATATTTGTCATTGTATTGACAATTATATTTGTCATTTTCAAATAAGAGAAATATCTCTTATTCCTCAATATAGTGTGTAGTTCTACTATTTGAAATTCATATTTCTTTCTCCATTTTCTTAAGTAATGTTTCATCTGTAAAATCATCCATTTTCTGTAATAGATGTAATTTTCAACAAAAGAAACCAAATCAAACTTTATTTATTGACAATGAAAAACAATAGTTTAACATCAACATTTTGAAAACAACATTATTAAATCAAACAGTTGAAATACATAGTAATTATTAATGGTATATTGGAGACTATTCGTTAGTCTTATTACATGCAACTCGATTATTAGTTTGGATAGCCTCGTCAAAATTATCGGTAAAATCAGCAGGATCATTGAGGTGTAATGTACCCTCGAACTGTTATGTAAAATTTACTTCAAGAAATGATTTAAATATAGTAGGCCGGATCATTTTATTCTTAATGAGGAGTTCATTGTTTTCTCTGTTATTAACAACGCCACAATCAAATCTAAAAATTTTGTATAACCACGCATCATGTACTGTTGTTGCAGGGTAATGCGGCTTTTATGGAATGTTGCGTAAGTCTTTTCAAGCATATGAGCTCCAGTTATAGTATCTCTACAACACATCATTTTGCTACAACTCTCAACATGGTTAAATTGTTCACGACTTTCTCGGAGTCTTGGAACCTTAGATTTTTCCATTCGTCCCTAGCCAGTGCAAGTGTCTGATGATCAAAGCGGTCTTTCATAAATTTTCATAGCTCTGTTATGGTTTCAGATAAACTCATAGATTTTAATTAGTTTGACATTAGTTTTAAAGACGCGTAATTGGCTCCAGTAATACCGAGTGCGAGAAATTAGAGTTTCTCAATATTAGTCATTTGTATTTAAAAGAAAACCAAAAAAAAAATTAATTATAATGCTTTAATTTAAATAGTTTACATTAATCATTACAACAACAATAACAAAATACAGTGAACACGATAAAAATAATATTTTAATATTTTCTCTATTGGTAAATTCTCCAGTAAAAAATCGTAAATAGAAACAATAATCATGAAAAATATAATGATTAACATTAAATGAAGAAGTTATAAAAATTAAACATTTTTAGAAATTTCTTTAGAAGTAATTTGATAGAAGATAATTTTTGATGAGATAAAATGAGTGAAATAAGAGTGTATTTATAGACTAAAAATATTTTTAAAAATCGTTGGAAAAGATAAAAAAAATTGATGTGATAAAGTGAGTGACCATGCGAGATATAAATAAGATTAAAATTAATCTGAAAATTTTAGTGAAATTTGTGACCATTAAAAGGACAAAACAAAAAAATCAATCTGAAAAATTAACAAACAACAATTTATTAAATAATATATTTAGATATGAGATGTATATACCAGGTGGTCAAGCCTCTATTTATAATAGTATAAAGTGGCAAATCCGACGGAGAAAATAATATATATAACGGTTAAACCATCCGAGATAAAAATATATATATATATATATATATGGTGGAAAAACCATATGAGATAACAACATAAAGGCAGCATAGCCGTCCATGATAATAATATAAAGGCAGCAAAGCCGTCTGAAATTTGACAGAAAAATAAATAATTATGGTGTATCAGACGTCCATAATATAAATGACTAAAATAATTACTATGCGACATACCGCTCGGTGTAAAACTGTATAGTATGTGTGTGTGTGTGTGTGGTATTTTATCAAATGAATATATATTATTTAGGGTTGAAATATTATACACGTAAAAATATGGATCAGATAAGAGAGAGAGAGAGAGAAAATGAATATTTTGCAATATTGTCCATATTTTTATTCATTATTACATAACATCTTACAACTTATAAATAAATATAAAACATTCATTCTTTAATTATTAAATGCAATATTTATTAATAAGACATTACATCATTATTTTGTTGCATTGTTCTTTTTTGTATTAAATTTTTCTTATGTTTTATTTTGTAAAATATATTTTAGTAGTAAGTGATAGTTCTTCTATTTTAATATTATAATTTTATTTTATATATTTATAAATATAATATATATAAATTAATATACATTTAAAGTAAAACATAAAAAATATTAACACTAAAATAATTGAAATAAAACTTAAAATTATTATTTAAGAATAATAAATAAATAGAAAGACTAAAAATGCAAAGAAAAATTAATACCTCAAATTTGAGGTATTGAAATAGTGATACCTCAAATTTAAAGATTTGAGATATTTTTGGAAATGACCTAAAGATAATAGTGAGCTCCACAATTTGTCAACTTTTGACAAATGAGCAGCCACTTATATTGACGTTCATAACATAATATATTTTCTATGTTATTTTAAAAATATACCATTACCAAAAAGGTTCATTAAAAAACTTATATTTTTTCTTTTTTACAAAAATGTTCTTTTATTAAAAACATATATTACACCACAAGACAAATCTTTCAAATCCAATATCAAGAAAAACAAACATTCAATCATAAATCCAAATTTGGAGAAATTTTTCTTAAAGTCCACAAAGGTACAGATCCAAAAAAAAATTCCTAGAAAAATTGGAAAAAAAATATATGAATTAAGAAAATATAACTGATTTCACACAAAAAATACGAAAAAGCCTTGGCAAAGCGAAATTTATTGAAAATGACATATTGGATGAACAAACTACTTAAAAATGACATAAAGACATGATGTTTCTTCCAATACCAAAATCAAGTGGTATTGTGGTAGATGACAAATGGTAGATGACCATTTGTCATCGTAACCCTCCTTATATTTGTTGTAGTTTTGGCACAAAAAGAGAGTGCTAAGTTAGGAGATGACTAGCATTTATTACTAATTAATGACATTAATTGGTATAACATGTGGTTAATAGAAGTTGTCCTAACAAGGAGCAAGTGGCCTAGTGGTTGCCGCCTCTGCTGCCTAGTTACCAGACCAGGGATCGAACCTGGCCGCTCGCATAGCAAATGCATTTTCTCCTATTTATGGAGTATGGGTTACTGGGCCGGCCCATTGTGGTCCAGAGATTAATGTGACAAAAAAAAAAAAATAGAAGTTGTCCTCTTTATTGTCCATTCTTGACATATTATTGTTTATTCTTATACCTATTAGACCTTTGAACTTGTTATGTGGTTTTGTCGATAGATAAGTTATACTACCTCCGTTCTTGAAAGGATGATGTTTTGGAGTTTTGGAGTTTAGATTAGGAAAGCAACTTTTACTTTACTTTATGCCTTCCTTTTAAAGTGTTTTCACCTAAAACATCATCCTTTTAGAAACAAAACTAAATTCTAAAACATCATCCTTTCAGGAACGGAGGGAGTATATTTTTGTCCATGGTTTTACCTTCCAGTCCTAGAAACTTATTTTGTAAGTCTGTTTATAAAAAAGTTATTTCGTTCGGTCCATGTTTATACTATTTATGTCTTAAAATTTGTTATGTGGTTCTGGTGATAGACAAGAATAATTAACGTATCTATCACCAGCACCACATAACAAGTTAATTATTTTTGTCAATGTTTGCACCATTATGTCTTTTAGAATTGTTTTGTGGTTCTGCTGATAGACAAGTTTGTAACTTGTTCTGCTTATAACTTGTTTATAACTTGATAGACAAGTTTATAAATTGTTCTGTCAAAGCTAAGATTTTTCCCACCGGATTCATAATCTTGTCCACCTGATCATCTCGTCCACATCTTGTGTCTCCTTGGTGTAATAAGATATTTGCATAGTATTTGGTGGACTAGTTTCCCCGATAAGAACGACTTTCGTATAGACAATTTCATTAGTGGACCAAAACACAAAGCTTTTAAGAAGTTAAAACGCATGAACCATATCTAAAAGAAATTTCGACCTTGAATAAGAGTTAATATGGCCGTTTGGAGGATATATATATGTAGCATGTAGCCTGGGAGGGATTTTTGAAGGCTAAAACACAAAATTTTCATAAAATTTCTCGTGGACAGCATATTTTCCCTTGCTCTCCGATGCATGTGGTTCCCTCTGTCTCTTTCTTTTCTTGTGCTTGTGAAGGATGGCATTTTCGCACTTAACAAAGAAGAAATGAAGAGAAGAAGATTGTAATGGAGTTGATAAGAGTGTTGAAGAGAGATAAAGACAGTGCATAGGGCAAGAAGAAAGAGGAGAGAGGAGAGAGGAGAAAAAATAGGGCATAGTGAAAAAGTGTTGACATGATTAGTCAAATTAATTTATTTTTGAAAAATTGAAAATAGAAACAAGAAAAGAGAAAATAGAGAGAAAAAAAGAATGAGGCTATATTAGTTTTTTAACATGAGTGGATATGATATTGTGGGTAAAATATGGACGATGTGTTATTTTGAGTAATTAGTTAAAAAATTTTAGTATAGTGGATAATTTACTCTAATAACCTAGTATAGTAAGAAGTTATATTTGTTTGTTTTCCGTGCAATAAAAAATAACACACATCATAAACTATTCTCAAGTGTAGACGAATTTAACAGAAAAGTCCACACTTCTCTAAATTAGAAGAATGCGAAAATGTATAGAGTTCGAAGGCTAAGCAAAACTTCTTAGACCATCTTCATCCATGTATGTAAAGGATATCTTAAGGAGTTTCTAAACTTAAACGAAATAAAAATTAAAGAAAAAATGGTTTAACTGCTAAAAAGCATTTCTTAACTAAGAGCATGAGCATTGGTAGGACCAAAAGTAGAGTCCTTAGTATAAAATAATAATAAAATTTTTAAGGACTTTTGTTAAGGACATTTTGTTGAAATTTGGATTATTGGTAGGACTTATTAAAGTTTTTTAGTTGATTTTTTAGTTTTTAGAAAATTATTAAAAACTATTTATACATTCCATTTAAAAAAACAAACAAACATAAGAAAAAAACACACATTTTATTAAATTTATATAAACTTAAAAANATTTATATAAACTTAAAAATTACACATAATTTGGAAAATGTCCAAATTTAGCCCATATATGTTCAACCAAAT
>OVBE01009767.1:0-15704 GCA_900406425.1 Iberis pinnata
CAAATCTTGTAGCCATATACCTTGTCTTGCTGCTTCTGTTCCAGCCACAAACTCAGCCTCACACGATGACAAAGCTACAATATCTTGTTTATGTGAGCACCAGGAGATTGGTCCTTTGCCAAGATAGAAGACATGTCCACTTACACTCTTTCCATCGTCAATGTCGACATTATGGCTAGAGTCACTATAACCTACAAGCTTCGGTATGCTGGTTTTGGATCTTTCAAACACCAAACCGAGTTCTGTTGTTCCACGTAAGTATCGTAGAACATGTTTTAATGCTGCTCCATGGGACTCTCTCGGACTTTGCATATAACGACTTAATACACCTACCGCATAACACAGATCCGGTCTTGTATGAAGTAAGTATCTCAAACAGCCAATGTTCTTTCTAAAACCCGTGGCATCGATCTCCTTCTTATTCTCGGACTTAGATAGGCGAAGTCCTGTCTCAATTGGTATGTGTGTTTTATTGCAAAGTTCCATACCTGCATCTTCAAGTATTTTTTCACAGTAACGTTTTTGTGTTATTGTGATACCTTCACTGCCTTGTTTCACTTCCATGCCAAGATAGTAGCTCAATCTACCAAGGTCACTCATCTTAAAATATTGACTTCGTCTCCTCTTTAAAGTTATTGATAACTTTAATACAAGTTCCAGTAATAAACAGATCGTCAACATACACTCCCAAGACTAACATGTTGCCTTCGATGGTTCGCCTATAGACCGATGGTTCTTTGATGCACTTTTTGAACTTCAACTCAACAAAGTATTTGATTAAGTTTATTGTTACAGGCTCTTGGTGCTTGCCTTAAACCGTATAAGGCTTTGTTGAGCTTATAGACTTTCAGTTCTGCACCTTTTACTTCGAAGCCTTAGGGTTGTGATACATAGACGATTTCTTTTAACTCTCCATGTAGAAATGCCATTTTCACATCCAGATGATAAATTTCCCATCCATGAGTTGCTGCAAGGTTTGTGAGTAGCCTGATAGTCTCAAGTCTTGCTACGGGAGCAAAAACCTCTTCGAAATCCACACCATACCTCTGAACATACCCTTTAGCAACAAGCCGAGCTTTGTACTTGTTGATTGTTCCGTTTGAGTTTCGTTTAACCTTAAAGATCCACTTAAGTCCGATGGGTTTCACTCCTTTAGGTAAATCAACAAGTGTCCAGCATCCATTCTTGTTAATAGACGAAATCTCATCTTCACACGCCAATACCCATTCTCTCCATTTACTTGCTTCTTCCCAATTAAACGACTCATTGTTGATGAAGAATAGCAGCTTCTCCCGTTCTTCTTCAGCAATCAAAACGTAGTCATCCAAGGACTTAGGCCTTGATGTTTGCCTAGTACTTTTTCTTGGCGTCGGTAATGAGACAACTCTATCAACTTCTTCTTCTCTTTCTTTGTGAGTTTGTGATCCAGCATCACTGTCCTCATTGTCTTCTTCTTGTACCGAGACATCTTCTGAGTCTAACCAAGACTGCTCTGTTTCATCATTAGAACAATGTTCGATATCTATAGCATTAGCACCATTGATTCTTTGTAATCCACGGTTTCCATATTCTCCAAGAGTGAGAACAAAGCCTTCTTCATCTCTGACTTGTGATCTCTCATGGTTCCATACCCAACTTCTTGTCTCATCGAACGTCACATCCCGACTTACTACAATTTTCTTCTCTCGTGGATCATATAGGGGATATGCCTTTGACCCTGGTTCAGTCCCAAGATGAACTAGCATCCGAGACCTATCATCTAGTTTCTTCAAGAAACTTTTCTTGATCTTTGCATATGCTATGCAACCGAAAGTGCGCAAGTGACTGAGGTTTGGTTTCTTTAATCTATATGACTCATATGGTGTCTTATCTTTCACTGCCCTTNGCGCAAGTGACCGAGGTTTGGTTTCTTTAATCTATATGACTCATATGGTGTCTTATCTTTCACTGCCCTTGTTGAGATCCTATTTAAAAGATAGGTGGAATGACGTATTGCTTCTCCCCAGAAGTAGGTTGTCATGTGAGTATGTTTTAAAATACTTCTCACCATTTCCATCATGGTCCTGTTTTTTCTTTCTACTACTCCATTTTGTTGTGGAGAGTATGGTGCGGTAAGATGTCTTCTTATTCCTGTTTCTTCACAAAATGAGTTGAATTCATGGGATATGAATTCTCCTCCTCTATCTGTTTAAAAGACTTGAATCTTATTTCTGCTTTCTTGCTCTACAGTCATTCTCAACCTTTTAAATTTCTCAAACGCTTCTCCTTTCTCCTTTAATAATATGGTCCACATATATCTTGAATGATCGTCAATGATAACAAAGATGAATCATTTTCCAGATGGTGTGCTCGGGGAGATTGGACCACAAAGATCACCATGTAGTAGTTGAAGTACTTCTTCTGCTTGATAGAGGGTCTGTTGTGGAAATGGTCTTCGAGCATGCTTCCCTAATAGACAAGAACCACACACTTCTTTGTTAATGTTTATCACCGAAACACCATGTACCAATCCCTTTTTAACCATTGATCTCATCGTTTCATAGTTTACATGTCCCAACATTGCATGCCATCTGCATGAGTCGTTCTTGTCTGAGAGTAGACATGTTTCAGCATCCACAAGTCCCATCCTTACTTTATAGAGTCGGTTCTTGGCTCTGGTTGTTTTTGCAAGTAGCTTACCCTTGTGATCATGCATTGTTAGCAGTTCACCATGCATTCTTATATTGCAACCTGACTCAGTAGCTTGTCCGAGACTTACTATATTGCTCCTTAAGTCTGGGATGTAATAAACGTCTCTTAGGACCCTCGTTTCATCATTCATATCAGTGAAGCAAATCGAACCTTTTCCTTTGATGTCAATCCGAGAGTCATCTCCAAAACGCACCTTTCCGGTAATGTTCTCATCAATGCTACAAAAATACCTTTTGTCTCCTGACATATGATTACTAGCTCCATTATCAAGATACCACACATCTTCTCCAGCGTTTGTGTATCTTTTGGGTTCAATGTTCTTCTCATGTACGAAGATTTCTTCATGGAGCATAAGTTCGTCTGCCTTCGCCGTTTCATTTTTCTCATCTTCCTGAGTTTCTTGAAGCTTGACTAAACGATCCGGACAGCTTGAGGCATAGTGTCCAAGCGTATCACACCGATAACACATAATCTTGGAGATATCTTTGTTTCCACGACCTCTGCCTCTTCCTCTTGTTCCGTATCGTCCTCCTCTAGCTCTATTATTAATAATAGAGTAATCACGATTTCCTTGTCCATCGTTATCTGCATACATCAGCTTGTTGTCCTCTTCTTTAATCTCTTCATCGTTTTCAATTCTTTCTTTATAGGCTTTCATTCTTCCCATGATATCTTCAAAGGTTGTGGTTTTTAAATCTAACACTTGTTCCAAAGCAACAACAATGTGTATGTATTTCTTTCTTGGAAGGCTTGTTAGCAGCTTCTTAACAAGCTTTGTTTCTTCGATATTAACACCTAGAGCTGCGGACTTTGATGAGATCTCTGCAAGTCTTCCTCCGAAAGCATCTATATTCTCGGTTTCTTTCATCTTTAGCCTCTCGAATTCAGTCATCAATGTCTGCAACCTTGCCTCTCTAACTCGTTCTGCTCCTACATATCGAGTTTTAATGGCATCCCAAACTTTCTTGGTTGTGTTTAATTCTCCAACCTGCAATACTAGTGATTCCGGTATTGACGCAAATAGAAGAGCTAATGCGACATCATTCTTGTCATCTTCTATGTTTTCATTCTCCACAATATCTCATGCCTTGTGAACTTTCAAGGTTGTCTTCATCCTGATTGCCCATACGACATAGTTTGTGGAATTGAGCATCGGACATTGAATAGAGGAAGCACTTCCTCCTCCTTCTTTCGCGGTTGCTCCGGGGGTAGCAGGTATTAAACTCATCTTCTCCAATTTTGTTCCTTAGCTCTGATACCAATTAAAGCACTTGTATGGGGATTGATCGACACAAAGAGATAAGAATAAAACTCACTTTTATTCAAGCTTTGAAAAACTCTCTCAAAAAACAAAGCTCTCTCTCAAAAACCCTAAGACAATCACAACTCAATTGTCTTGTATATATACTCACATAGGAAACCCTAACCATATATATATATATATATATTAAATTAGATAACTCCTAAGATAATATTTTTTATTTAGATTAAGTAACTCCAATTTAGATTAGGATTCCCAAGTAACTTGCTCTTCAAGCTGTCTTCAAGTTTAGGTCAACAATTTATTCAACGAACAAATAATTATTTTGTTGTATTTTTAGCTAAAATCTCTTTTGAAATATATATATAATATTAGCCTCAGAATTTTGAAGTTTTTTTTGTTATTATGGAAAATTCAATATTAAGATCAAATTTTTTTTTTGTTTCAAAGTTAATTAAATATTTATACTGAAATATGATTTATTATTTCTTTCAAATATTGTAAATGAGATTCTTAATGCAATACCTTCAATATTAATATCATTCTTTATAAATGGTGTAAAAGTAAATATTTAGCGTCACATAAATAATTGATTTTATTTTACGTCATTTAATTTTGTGATATATTATTATTGATGTAAAATGTTTTTTTTTTTGTAGTAAGGGTTAATATAACTACTATTAGTGCTACAATCTTTCAAAAACNCGTCACATAAATAATTGATTTTATTTTACGTCATTTAATTTTGTGATATATTATTATTGATGTAAAATGTTTTTTTTTGTAGTAAGGGTTAATATAACTACTATTAGTGCTACAATCTTTCAAAAACATCCAAAAAATAGAAACGAGACAAACAAAAACGATATGCCAAAACGAGATACTTATTCAACCGAACAACCAAGACCCTAACGAGTACACAAAAAACCTCAACAAGCGAAAAAAACCTATACGGTAGAGCTAAGAGGTACGACTCCGATGCTAAGAGAGTTGATGATCACCGATCCCATGAGAAAACACTGAAAGACGGTGGCGAAGAATTTATGTGCTATGATTTTTTAAAGAAAAAATAAAATTTTGACCGTAACTTGAAACTTTGATTTGTTTTTAAAAAATGATATATATTAACATGTTTACCAAACAAAAAAGTAAAGAAAAAGAAAATAATGATGGAGATAAAAGTAGAGATACATATAGTTATATCAGTTTTNAAAAAAATGATATATATTAACATGTTTACCAAACAAAAAAAGTAAAGAAAAAGAAAATAATGATGGAGATAAAAGTAGAGATACATATAGTTATATCAGTTTTTTTGTGGCATTTGAATCAATAATATTTATAAACAAAAATATAAATATAAATCTAACCATTTAAATAATTTTTATATTTAATTATCAGTTTAAGTAGACTTATATCATAATCAAAATTATAAACGTATTAAAAAATCTTTTAAAATTAAAATTATTTATTAGTTACAAGTAACAAAATATATCACATTGACTTAATATTTCTCTGTTTCTTTTTTCCATTTTTTCTTCCTCCATCTTTTTTGCATCAACATATATAATACTGTTGAATAAGAGTTTAACACGTAAGTCAAACAATTGATTAGTGAATTTTTTATTGCCATCCGTAAATAATTACATGGATATTTATAGTTAAAATACATGGGAAAAATCCTAATTAGGTCATTAAAACAGATGGGCTTCAGGAGTGGGCCAAGCTCGATCTCGTAGGTTCATCTCGGCGATCTTCCCTCCTTCTGTCCAACCAAGTGGGCTTTCTTGACGAAGTGGACTTCTCGTTGGGTGCAAAAGTCCCCCCCTCCCCAAGTCATCGAACTGTGCAAGTCGGCGAGCGAACTAAGAGAAAAGAAGAAGCTCATCTCGGCAAAAGGCCTTCATTGTCTTTGTAGCCTTTTCGAATCGTTTGTAGGGGGAAGCTCAAGCGCCGCTTTTAAACCTAAATTCCACGCATAATGATTCACTGTCCTCGGTAACCGCTACTTCTTGAGGTATAAATACTCTCTCGTGTCTTCATTCTTCAACTTCACTTTTTCAGAAATTCTTCTGCAGGTACAAACGCTCTCCCTTATCTCTACTTTCTCTCTCTATTTTAATTACAACTCGATTAATTAATTCCCAAACGACTCGGTATTCCTCCGAACTGAATTCATGTCTTCATCTCGCCTACACCCATATGCGCCTTCAGCATCTCGCGACAACCTGAGTGGCGATGAGGTAGAAGTTACACCAAAAGAGAGATCTTTGCACGACAACCGGATCTGACCAGAGGACGAGCTCACAGGTCTCCAACCTACTAGATGTACAGAGAAAATGCTTCGAGATATGGCACGCGACTTCTCGTTCTTCAACGGGATCCCTTTCCTGATCCCAGATCGGGACCAGAGACCCTGGGATTGTCCTCGCGACTATGTCTGCTTGTACGAATCTCTTTTTCGAAAGTGACATCTCTGGCTCCTTCTGCCTAAGCTGCTGATTTCTGACTGTGCAAGATGGAAGGTTACTATCTCGCAACTGTCATCCCCTTCAATTCGGCACATGATTAGTCTCTTGGTGCTCGGCTGGGAGTTTGGGGTTGACGTTGGTATTCGGTATGTAGAGAACATGTCGTTGATCAATCCGGTTACCTAGAAGAAGACGAAGCTGAACACTAGTTTTTTCTATGTCAATTTTAAAAACAAGTACAAGTTGATAAATACCAAGCTAGATACGAAGATCTACGACTAGAAGGGGAAGTACTTCTTTCTGAAGGTTACGCCCGAATCTGTAGGTAACATAGAGAGAATCTTGAAGAGGAAATGGGCATACACCTTCAATAGATACCACCTAAGAAAGACCAAGCTGTAAGTTGCGATACACCGATCTGACCTTATGTTTTGTTTTCTTGCAGAATTGTACTTCAACTCTGGTCCTTTCTCTACGAACTTCCTATAGGACATCAAGAGGATACATGCTGTTGGGATAGTCGATATCAAACTTTTCGACTACAAGCTCGTTCAGGAAAGTGTCCCCTATATCAACGCATGTATAATGTTGGGAGTATGATCTACACTTTGTCTACTGTACCAACCTTTTGACACCGATCTATTACTTTATTTTTTTTAGTTAGTTGGGAGATTAAAGTCTACCCAATAAAGAAGAATAAGATGGGCCGTCCAAAGCCGCAAGTTGACTACTCGGCTGAACTTGAGAAGTCTTCCTCTTAAAAATGGAAGCATGCACCGNGGTATAATGTTGGGAGTATGATCTACACTTTGTCTACTGTACCAACCTTTTGACACCGATCTATTACTTTATTTTTTTAGTTAGTTGGGAGATTAAAGTCTACCCAATAAAGAAGAATAAGATGGGCCGTCCAAAGCCGCAAGTTGACTACTCGGCTGAACTTGAGAAGTCTTCCTCTTAAAAATGGAAGCATGCACCGGTGTCTGCGTCCACCGGTAGTGAGGATGCTTATCCTACCTTACGAAGGAATATGAGACGTCAGTCCAATTGGGATCGTCCTTCTGCCGACCCGATCACTATCAAGTCGGCAGAGGATTCAAATCCAGCAAATGTTCCTATTGAGGAACAAGAAACAAGAGAAAATGCTCCTGCTGAAGAGCGTGCTTTTGGTGACGGTGTTCCTACTGGGGAACATTCTACTGGCGTGGATATTATTCATGCTGAAAATTTGGCAGGGCCCACAGTCTCTCTAATTCTCAATGAGATGACTGCAGACGTAGGTCTCGAAGATGGAGAGCTAGGAGAATTTTCCCAAGAAATGGAGAATCTTCTTGGTGATGATGATGATGAGGAAGTTAAGGTGGAGCACCCTGAAACAGAAGAGGGCGCTGGGGGTTCCCAAGCGCAAGGTTGTCACAGGATCCCCCTGGATTGGATGTTTCTGTATGTCAGCAAGGGCACACTTTTTGTGCTGGATAAGCCTGCTTGTGCCGACCTGGTAAGTCGTCTTGGTGCTAACGACTTGATCCTTCCTTCAGTTGATAGGATGATGGCGCCATAAATTTATAAAGTCATATCCCGGCAAGCGTGTTAGGTGATCATCGTACCTTTATCTTCGATCTTTGTTCCACCACATTCACATCATTTACTTTGCTAATTTATATTGTTGCTTTTCAGACTCTAGCAACGACTAACGAGCTCGTCGCATTGTATGAGAACAAAATGCGAGCTCTGAGTTGCAATGAAGACGAGCTGGTTCCTCTTTCAAAATTGGTCGACCAAGGGAAGAAACAGGTTACGGCTAGCCACCTAAAACAACAAGAACTGGAGGAGGTCGTCAAAGGTTGAACACTAAGGCTGCCAGCTTCAAGCTTAAGATGGATATAATGGTGAATTCTTCTATGGAGCAACTCGAGGTCTCGAGGGCTGAATTCAAAGCTAAAAAAGAGAAAGTTGCTGCAGAACGTGTGGACCAAGAAGCGGTTCGAGATCAGGTTGGTGCAGAATTTGCCGAGCTTAAAGCGGCATATCTGAAACTTAAGAAGCTACACAAGAGTGAGATGAAGTGGCTCCGACTATCTCGAGCTTCGCAGGTCGTGCTTGTGCGCCGAGAAACTATAGTCGAGTGTGCAATGAAAATTGAGAAACTCTGCTGTCACTTTGAAGACCATAACAGGACTGATCCTATCATCCAATTCTTCAGCCAGGCTCAAGGAACTTTGAATTGTGTTCGTCACATAGTAGTCAAAGGTGGGGTGGTTTCTGTGGAGATTATGGCGACGCTAGAGGCTAATCTCGCTGATTACCAGGCAAAGTTCGATGAGCTAGATATCACCAAAGTGATGGATGATGATTTTTGGTTTACGCCTATGTTTGATGAGCATGGTTCCAACCTGATCCAATCGTCACGGGGGACTTTCGGTGTTGTTTCTGCGGCTGAGCCTGATGTACCCTCTACACCGATGGTCTAGGGTTTTCGTGCCTTTGGAACAGTTTTCACAATTTTCTTAGGGTTAGGATCTGCAACGTCTACTGCATGGATGCTTTCTCCACTGTCCTCTAGTTTTTTCTTTGTGTGTTTCGGCGAATGCCTTCTCTTCCTTGTTGCACATAGTAGGCCGCTTTAGAATCGTAGCTGGTTGGGAACTTTAAAGTTTTTCGTTCTTGTTTCTCTTTTGTTCAAAGTGATGTAACTCTTGTTTCATTTGATAATGACAAAAGTGTTAGTTCGACAAAATTCTTATTTCTTTCTTTTGACGTTTTCGCTTATTGAGATAAAATGTTACTCTAGCTCCCTTGTGCGGGCTGAACATCTATTCAACCGTATGGTTGCAAAAGAAATGACCTGCGGATCCGCACCCTTCACCCATGGTCTTTTGATGAGATCATTAGTCTCACCATATACTCTCTTTATAAGTATGCGAGTCGAAACTCGGCTTTTGTAAATGAGCTTTTTAGCTTCGAGAAGGTTACTTTGACAATAACCAATAATCATCTATAGGAGTATGCAAGTTGTACCTCGGCATTTTGTTGGTCTTTTTAGCCTAGACGATACAACTTTGGTCTCGTTGATATATCCGCGTTTGGGCAGTATGTGTGCGAGTCGTAACTCGGATTTTATTTTAAGCGACGTAGTACTTGTGCGTAATTCTTGAAAAAACATAATTTTATTAAGTGAAATAACTGCACCCCAACGGGTTGCCTACGTACCCTAAAATAGAGGGATCAAGCCAGATCGTAGTTCACAATACAAATAGTCCTAGTAGTATAATTTCTTCAATTTGGTTGCGTTCCAAGAATTTGGAGTCCGTATACCGCTCATTGTTTCCAGCTCGTACACTCCAGGTTTCACGACCTTTGTTACTCTGTATGGTCCTTCCCATCGAGCTCCTAACTTACCGGCATTTTCTCCAGCTGTGTTTGCGAAGACATACTTAAAACTAATCCCCTCTCATAAAATATCCTTTGTCTCACAATCTTATTATAGTAGCGCATCGTTGCTTGTTGGTAGGCGCTTATCCGCATAGGGACATGGTCTCTGATCTCTTCCACGTCGTCGAGCAATATATCGCTGTTTGCTTCTTCATTATTGGGAAGCTTGATTCTGTGAAGGATGAACAAAACTGCTTTGGAAGGGGCCAACGCCTCGATCCCATGTGCTAGAGAGAAGGGGGATTGGCTCGTCGATTGTCTGGGCGTGGTACGAGTTAAGCATTTTGAAACATTTCTCCAAATGTGTAACATGTTCCCCGACACTGACTGATTTTACGGACATGTCATCGATGTACACCTCCATGGTTTTCCGGAGTTCGTCTGCAAACATTTTATTTACTAGTCGTTGATAATTGGCTCATACATTCTTCAAACTAAAAGGCATGACCTTGTAGCAATATGTTCCCTTATCTATGATAAAGGCGGTTTTCTCTCGGTTTGCTGGATGCATCATGATCTGATTTTACCCTGAAAATGCATCCATAAAAGATAGCAGTTTGTTTCATGATGTTGCTTCGACCAATCTGTCGTTGTGTGGCATGGGAAAGCTATCCTTTGGGCACGCTTTATTCAGGTTGGTGAAATTTATGCACATACGCCATTTGCTGGTTTTCTTCGTTACAACAACTGGATTAGCCAACCAGTTGGGATATTTAACCTTGGTGATTGAGCTTGCATTCAAGAGCTTTTTCACCTCGTCATTGACTATTTGGGAACGTCCGATGCTTAACTTACGTCGTTTCTGCTTTACCAGCTTATAGGCTAGATCCACAATGAGCTCGTGAGTTGTAATGGCAATACTGATTCCCTTCATGTCCTCCATAGACCAGGTAAAGGTGCCGAAATTTCTTTTAAGAAGGGAGATTAGCTTGGCTTTTGTGTCCATGTTCAACTATTTCCCGACTCTAGTGGTTCGGTTTGGGTACTTATCATGGATGTTGACCTGCTTGATTTTTTCCAATTCTGGTGCCAAATTGTACGTTAGATGGGAGTCTTGGGATTCCACCAACACCTACAAAGTTCTCATCCGATGCTCTATGAGAAAGCAAGTCCGGGATATGCGTTGGTTTCCCCCGTATCGTCCAAGTTCCTCTGCTGGTCGGAAACTTGACGCATTAGTGATGAGTTGATACTGCGGCTTTCATGCAATATAGCCAAGGCGTTCCAAGGAACGCGTTGAACACAGATCGCTGATCCATCACCATGAACTTAACTATCTGGGTCGAGACTCCGGCTTGAACCAATAATTTGATTATTCCTACAGATTGAGCATTTTCTGCGCTGAAACCTGTCAAAGTCTTGCTTCCCTCCTTGATTAGATCGGTGTTGACGCCCATGTTTTTGAGTGTCTCCTTGAATATGATATCTAGCGAGCTACCTGTGTCAATCAAGATTTTGGCCACCTCAGTGTTGGCGATGACCAGTTCAATGACCAGGAAGTCGTTATGAGGTTGGCTTAGTCCTCTTAGGTTGGGGTCACCAAACTATAGTGAAGGTGAGGTCAGTACTACATCAGTCTGTTCCTTTTTAGCAATTACAACCTGTCGTTCCGAGTTCCTAATTGATTTCACTGAATCGTTGCATGATAATAGGCCCCCCATTATTACGTCGACCCGTTATCTTGGTAGTGAACCTTCCGATGCTTGGGCGTTGAACCCGTTCTCCAGGCTCTGAGCTCTAACACGGCTAGGTGGTGTCATGTCGTCGATAGTACGGGTGCTCGTCGTCCTGATCGTGCTAATTTGTTGTGGCGCTCTTTCCTTCGTCGATGAGCTGAACCTTGAATTCCTGCCACGTCTTCTGTCGCTATTTCTCGTTTTACTGGTTTCTATTTCTCCATCATGAAACTTTCTTTTAAGAATAGATTGGAGGTGGCGAGAATTTGCGGTTTGGTGCCCGTTTCGCTTGTGGAAGTCACAGTAGGCTTCTGGGTCATCATCGACTACAGATGGGAGTTCTGGTGGCTTCGAGCTTTCAATGATTGCATAGGTCGAACATCCGCTTCTTCTATCCTTGGTATAATGATGCCTAGGTTCCCGAGGGGGCTCTTCTTTTTCCATGTTGGGTTTAATTTCATGTTATCTTTTGGATATAGCTGCGTGCTTCTCCTCCAACTCGAAGAATTTGTTTGCTCTATGGAGTGCATCTTAGAGTGTCTGCGGTGGGTTGATAAGCAAATTGTTTTTGAACCTGGATTGGAACCAGAGAGCGTTTCACAGCGCGACGATCGCTCCTTCGTCGTTTATCACTATCCGGGCGACTATTTCTTTAAAGCTGTCAAGAAAATCTCGAAGCGACTCTTTTTCTTGTTGGGATAGCGTCCATAGGTCAGTTGTTGTGGCTTTTTTGGCTATAAAGATCGAGTATTGTTTGATATATGTTGTATAGCTGCTGGAAGCTGTCGATGGAACTAGGTTCTATGCGAGAGAACCAATCCAGTGCCGGTCCTGACAAATTTCTGATGAATAACTGGCATGGTGATGTCTGGGACATCGTCCTCTCCGTCGGACTCGCGGTTATCCGCGCGGTCTTCTTCGTCTCCTATTTCGTTGGTGAGATCACATTGTTGAGTAACTGTCTTGTCTCTATCCATTACCTAAGTTACGACATTTTTTCGTCGTAGAGATACGACTTTCTCGTAACCTTCGGCGAAGAGTCCCCACAGACGGCACCAACTGTTGTATCAAAGTTTAACATGTAGATCAAACAATTGATTAGTGAGTTTTTCTTATTTCCATCTGTAAATAATTACATGGGTATTTATAGTTAAAATACATGGGAAAACCCTAATTAGGTCATTAAAACAAATGAACTTCAGGAGTGGGCCAAGCTCGATCTCGTAGGATCATCTCGGCGATCTTCCCTCCTTCTATCCAACCAAGTGGGTCTTCTTGACGAAGTGGGCTTCTCGTCGGGTGCAAACCCGCTATTAACAAATACACTTGGAACAGTCGTTCCAATATATTCCAGAAACTCTAAGGAACATTGTGGAACGACCATTCCATACCAGAATGGTAGTTCCAAGATGTTCCGTAGAATTCCTATCACAATTTGTAATGAATGACCTTCCAGGCCAGAACGATCGTTCTGTAAAAATGACGAAAGTTTAAAAGGAAATGGTTTTTTTTTTTAAAAAATTAGTAAGGGTAAAAGAGACTTAGATTTTGAAAAAGGTCACAAACATAAGAAAAAATAAACTCTTTTAGCTAATTGTCCCTAATTTATTTGTATATCATTTCACGTGAATTGCTTTTATTATTAATAGTAGCATTGACCATAATATCCCTCATCATTTTTTTTTTGTCGAAATCATTTTTTGTTTATCATTAGCTTGAACTTTCAATAGTATGACATAGGGGTGGGCATTCGGGTACCCGTTCGTTTTAGGTCGGGTTTTTCGGATTGGAGGTTTAGAATCTGATTGGGTATTATATAGTTTTGGGTCGGGTTCGAGTATTTTAGCTTCGAGTTCAGGTCTCCAAACTTTTTTGAAAAAAAATCATACTAAACCAACATAAAGTTGTTGTAATTTGAATCGAATTAAACTTTTAATTAGTGTCAAACCGGTCTAATTATTAGTTTAAATATAATTCTTTCTTTTTTCCATTTGAATTTATTTATTTATTAAATTTAAATTATTATACAAGATTATACAATATAATTTTTATACGAATTAAACTTAATTATAAGAGTTAGTGTATAAATCAAGAAATAAGATTTCAAAAACTCATTGCTTTAATAAATTAGACAATTTAATATATAAAACAGTTCCATTAATATATATATATATATATATATATATATATATTCACTGGATTATATTAAAAAAAGATTTGATTACAAGCCAAGTGAATCGATCTGAAATACATAAATCTAAGTCCGAGTGGAATACAAGAATTTAAGCTGGCAGGAAAACAAATATCTGGAATCTACAGTCCAAACAAGGAACACACATTACAAAACAAGTACTGACTAAAAACGGATAAAAAGATAAAACCCGAAGCAAATTCGAAGAAGGAGAAATGCCAAAGCAAACGAGAACCACAACATGAAACAAGTAGTAGACTCCAAAACAGTCAAGCCAGGATATGGAACATCCACCACAATCTGACGCATCCTCCTATAGTGAAGCAATAAGCTACCTCTCAAATGAAGACCAGAGCAACTCTACCGGTAAAAGGAACCACCTTCGAGGTAAGGAACCTGAGAAACACAGGAAAAGGTGACGAAAGACCCGATTAACGGAATAAGTGCCATAAGAGATGCCAAACCCTGAAACGAGCCACAAATAAACCACAAAGCAGAGACCCTAACACCAAACTCCAAGCAACTAAAGGCCAAACCAAACAAACCGTGAAGCATAGCCTAGGAACATAGGGGAGCAAAACACACTTACCCACCCACACCTACCAAATACCAGTCACAACTTCTCAGACGAGGCTTTTACCAGAGCCAGAAAACGGACAAAACCGAAGCCAGGGGCCCGAATCAGCCAGAGCTGAGACCGAATCACCTGGCCGGAGACTCGAGAATGACACCAGAACAAAAGAAGGCAGAGCTTACCAGCGCATGGGGAGGAGAGGAGAAGTGACTAGAGAAGACAAGACCACCGAGACAGAGAGAGGAGAAAACTCCACCGGATAAGAGAGCCGATCGCGGAGGAGCGATCCCATACCAACGGCGGTTACCCTTCACCAACGACAAGGAAATCTTTACCGAGCCCAGATCTGCCACCAATGGAGAGGAACCCTGACAAACCCCCAAGCCCTAGACCACCGTACTAAAGAAAGCAAAATAAGAAAAGAAAAAGAGTCGGCACCGGCGCTGAAGTAACCGCCGGCGCCGGTTCAAAGATGAAGAGAGCTTGTAAGCGGCGCAGTAGGGTAGAGAGAAAAATTAGGGTACCATTAATATTTTTTTTATATATACATATGTATATGAAAATAAACTTATACATAACTATATATTTGATAAAATAGTCATAAGTTCGGATCCCCATTCGGTTTCTTTCGGGTTTGGAATAATACCCTTTCAGATTTGGGTATCCAAACTTTTAGAAAACAATATCCATTCGGATACTTTATACTTTCGATTTGATTTCGATTAAGATATTTTGTGTCGGGTTCGGATTGATTTCGATATTTTTGTCCATCCCTACTTGCACCACAAAATAGAAAACAGACACGTTATCTAGGAAACTCCAAAGTCCGAACTCGCACTTGTGTTGACGACGACCAAAAGTGGGGAATCAACGTTGAAGTTTTCGTGTTGACCAAAGAAAAAATGTAGAAGTTTTCTTAACAATTTTGTTAGGATATGTGATATGTATTATTGTAATATGATAAAACTGACTACGGTGAGGTAGTATATGACACACACAACTTATAAAACAATTAGAAAATAAAAGAAAGAACATGGCGACAACTAAACAGTGCTTCGCTTTTTTCTTTTCTTTTTCCAACTGATATTTCATTAAACCAAGGGAGACAGTTTTACAACAATTTTACGACTCGACATACACCATTACAAAAATGCATGTACCCCAAAAACCAAAAGAAAGCTATTTATAGAGAGGATCTAGTTCTCTCATTCTCAATGAAGGAAGCTAGAGGCGACATAAAACATGATTTGTTGTTGAATGAGTAGTGAGAGAAGCTCCTATGTTAGTAGGTTTAACAGCCAATTCCACATTTCAATCCATTTCTCTTAAAAAATACTAGGTATTATCCCGTGCAATGCGCGAAGTAAAATATTATTTTTTAATTTTACATTTATTATTTAAAATATTT
>OVBE01009768.1:0-15704 GCA_900406425.1 Iberis pinnata
GTCACCAATAATAACATCAACACCACCGTAGTAAGGACAATGAATCGAGAAGTTACTAATATCGGACGTCAAGACATGAGAAAAACACTTCAATTTTTTGACAAAATAAAACATTTCAGATTTTAAAAACTACTACTTAACATGTTTACCTCGATTTTATGACAAAAAAAACACTTCAAATGTTTTCCTCTATTTTATACTTTCAACTTTCTCTAAATAAGTTAAATAATTCTAAAAAGTTATTTTTATCTTCAAAATGTTTTGAAAAAAAACACAAAAATAATCCTATCGGATTGGATACGTTCGAAAACGTTTATGAGGTGTCTGATAAAATACCCGTCCCCAAACAGATACGGTATGGGAGACGACACTCACTTGGCATCCCCGTGCTACATAAAGTGATTGCAATACTTTGCGATGTGTCCTTGTGCCCCACATGACTGACAACGGCCAAGATATTGTTTACATTTCCGAGATGAATTATTGGATGATTGCTACTGGTAAGAATTGTTATTGTTGGTTCTAGTGTGCTGAGAATTGAATCACAAATGTTCTCTCTAGGTCTGGTATCCGCAGCATGTGCCAAAACATGAATGATAACATCTGAGTTGGGATCCTTGCACAAGATCATGGCTTCTCTATTGAGAAGACGTTCCAACAATTCAGAGAAAGAGATAGGTGAGTCTCTGCTATTAACTGCATCAACCTCAGGTTTGTATTCTTCTCCAAGACTTGCTAGAATATGCTCAATAAAATATTCATGACCCAGAGGTTGGCCCAACAGTGCCAAGTCATCAGCTTTAACCTTTATCAGACGCATATCCTTTGATATTCTCTTAGTTCCCTTTTCAATGGACTTAATTTGATGTTTGAATTGGAGAATGTGCCGTTGTAGAGCCTGTAGAAAATACTGGCAGAATTTGCATTGAGATTGAGCCAATTATTGCACTGTAGAGGAGGCAATCCTGTGTTTGCCATGAGAAATAGACTGGATTAGGCTCAGATTGACAATTGTAGAAGCTGCACGAGATCCATCAAGAAACACATGTAGTTCATGACTAGTAAAAAGAGCCTTGATTTGTCTACTCAACATCAAATAGTTTTGAGTAGTAAGTTTAGTGACATGTTTACAGAGAGAAGAGTAGTGGAATTTTATGCATTGTATATAGATGCATGAACATTATCCATGTGATTTACCATAACAGAGAAGAGAATAGAAATAGAGAAGAGGAGTGGGATCACTATAGGGGCAATGCCCTGATCATAAATATTTGTGGGCTACGTCCCCTTAATCAATATAGAGGTTATACCCCTCGATTATAAAAAATAGAGAAGAGGAGTGGGATCACTATAGGGGCAATGCCCTGTTGAAAGGCGATGCCTTCTAGATTATGAAAAATATATTATGTATCTTTGGATCGATTGAAAGGTTATTCCTCTCGATCCTATGGATGGCAATGCTTCCTACACAATCATGTGGTGGCACATGCCCCATAAATGATTTTAAATTTTGTATTTAATTTCAGTCTTTAAATTATGCTTTAAATTATGCATTAATTTATGCATTTAAATTATGCTTTAAATTAATGTACTAAGTTATGCCTTAATTTTTTTTCGTACACTACGTTTTCATTTCATAATTAAGCGATTACATAATCATAGGCGAGGTCGCATACGACAAACTCACATAGTTTGATACAAACATAACAAATAGAAAAGTAACTAAAAGAGCCAAAGATTAATAGGATGATTAAATTTTTTGAAGTGCATGTCTTCGGTATGAAAACTTTGGTCAATCCTAATCTTCTTGCCAAAATAGAGAAGGTTTTATTCAATGATGAAAAAGACCAAAGATCCGAGCCTGCTAAACTCGGTGCTCCATGAGAAAGTTACAACTTAACCACAACTAGTGACCAAAACCTTCTTCGACCTACGATAATACCGTACCAAAGATGGCAGAAGCTTCTAGCAAAGAAGTGACTCCACTTATCATCATCCCTTGGAAATTTAAGCCTAAATTTTATGGCTTTGAGAGACATACAATTTTCACATACAAACAGCTTGGTGAGTGAGTCTTGTAAAGTGAGAGGAGACTTGGCAAGGTAAGGGTAAGTGGCTGACATAAGGTTTTGGGGACCCGAGAAGTACCAAAGCGTCTTCACATTAAGATGGAGACTTACCTTGTTCCTAAACTCTGGTCTTACCAGAAATAAACTTCGATATGCCAGCACACCACGTGTAGGAGGATAACAGTCGACGCAACACCAGCGGCGGCACCAGCGGTGGCACCAGCGGCGGCACCAGCGGCGGCACCAGCGCCGGCACCAGCGCCGGCACCAGCAGCGGCAAACTGCCGCTTTACCAGAGAAGAAATCCGACCCGAACCAAACAAACACATAAACCCGATTTACTATATCATGAGCAGCAACTAGATGATAGGAGTAATAGTTTCTCATGCAAAAATTGTTGCGATCGGCGCAACACCAGCGGCGGAAAACCGCTTTACTAGTGAGGAAGTCCAATCAAACCAGAAACTCCCTTGGTGGAGAAGGGTCAAAAGGTTACCAGTTTGTTTGGGAATAATACGGTGGGGAAACAACGAACAATTTTTTCAAAACACCATTTCCTAAACCATATCCAATCCAAAGCATCTCTTTCTTTATGAGAAGAGTGAGATTCACCTTGGCATAGATTTTTGTTTGGAGCAAGAAGAGTCCCCGCTGGTCCAAACCCCATAGAGCAGGGACCTCAGTGAAACCAAGGTGTTTAACAGGCTCGATAGAAATGAAGCTTTGACCATGGTCTTGATGAGGTTGAGAGGCGTCGACACCACAGAGGAGCACTAATTAAGATTTGCAGAGGATAAAGGCTCGCGACAAGGATAGATGGAAAATATTGGGCTTGAAAGGGATCAAGAGATTCATTAAAGCAGAGATCCATCAAGGTACTTTCGTAACTAGGAAACTTTCCCTGAAGAGATTTACTAGTCAAAACAAGTTGTATAGCTGGCGAGAGTCCAAGAAACTCTTGAAGGCTAAGACTTGAATAAACATAGATCGAACGATGTGGCGTGAAAATCTCAGGAAAATAGAGATTTCACCACGGCGGAGGACCAGCGACTAGTAAAAGCAGAGAGAGACCTCAAAGCTAGAGCCGGCGGAAAGATCCGTAGGTGCCCGAGCTGCGAGATCGGGTCAAAAAGTCAAAGACAAAATTAAAAATGAGAAAAGCGCGAGAAAATAAGCAGAGAATCCAACAAAAGGTGGCAAAACGGTGATGCCGGAAAGCTCCGTCGCCGCTAGCGTCGAGAGAGTCCATCTTCGAAGCTTCCTCGATCTTTGTGCCTGGGAGCTTCAGCGGTTAGTTTTTTATAGACATTGTTTCTTAATTTTCCTGTTTTTGTGGTTAAATGATTTTTTCTTGTAGTTATGCCTTAACTTTATGTTATTAAATTATGTCTTAAATCGCTTTTGAGTAGCGAAAATATTTATGAAAAGCCGAAAAGCTTAAAAAGAACTAACGTTCTCATAAAGTGGAGACAATGCAAAAATAATAGAAATTTGTAGATGAGCTAGTCTCTCGACTTCCAAATGCATTAAAATGATAATTATTAATGTCTTGCATTCTCTAAAATTTCAAAGAAACTCATGAAGTTTAAGAAAAATAATCGTCTTGATTTTATCATAGAGACAAAAAATAATGTGATATTAATTTTTATCCACAAATTTATATATTCATGTTATGATTATTTATCATACAATAAAAAATTGCAAAAGATATTTATGTTAGTAAACATGAATTTTACTAATTACGAAATGCATAATAAAATCTATTAAGCCATCCAGTTTACAAAATAGATCACTGAAAACATAAGTTTATGCATAATTTATGTTAAAATTATTTAATTTATGTTAAATTTATTTAATATATGTTAAATTATTTAAACTTATAATTATATATATAGGTCATGGTAATGCCTCATCCTGGATAAGGCTATGCCTTTTGAATCATGTGGTCTCTGACCTAATCATCATTTTTGATTGAATAAGCTCATACAAAATAATGATTAGATTTCTATAATCTACCCACATATCAAATCTCAAATAAAACGATTCAAAATTGAGAATCGATCGATGAATAGGCATGTTAAGCCTTCATCCAAAGAAAGGGTTTTTGAAATCCAAATAATAAAAAGATCTTAAAGTAAAACACATAACTCGTAATGGTTAATGATGTTGATTCTAAAATGAGATTCAGTTTGAGATGGATAAATTTGAATAGTTATCATCTTGAGGGAGGATTTAAAGAATCTCATATATCGACAATAAGGTGATAATTTTTCAGAGTTCAACTTTATACTTTGGTTATATTGCGCGTCAAAATTTATTACCTATTAAATGTTGATTGAGATAAAGTGTAAAAATCTAAAAATTTTCTTCACACTTAATATGAGCTTGTTGAACCATTAGTAAATCAATAAAGAATTGCAAAACTGTTTATGGTGATATATCCATGTATTTGTCATGCAACATGAAAACGTGTTTGTAAAAATGATATATATATATATATATATATATATATATATATATATCAGTAGTGATATACTTATTTCAAGATTCTTATAATAAAAAGTTTCTATGAGAAAGAATCATTGAATAGTTTGGATCTTAAACAAATCAGTATGAGCTTATATAAGTTCAAAGGATCACTATTCATAATATCTTTTAAAATAAATGCTAAGGAATATTAATAAATACATATCATGGATAAAATTTGAGTAAATGAATTATCAATATAGATCCTCATTTAAATACATATGAACATGACCTTCAGTGGATAATTCATCTCAAATCTCAGATGAATATGCTCCAATAATATATGTCTTCAAAGAATAACATATTAAGTCTTTAAAGAATGACATATTAAGTCTATGACATATATATTACATGATAGATTACTTTGGTTCAAAATATAGAGAAAATCATCATAAAGAAAATGAGCAATTTTATTGAAAAGAAGATTAAAAAACCTTGGAGAGGAGTATACCGAAGTCATGAGTAAAATCAAGTACTTGAATAAAATATTTGATGAATGATAAGATATCTCGACTAACCATGTCATTACAGAAAATGTGGAACCAAAGATATAAAAGTAATTGTCGACAATATGAAATGAAATGGTGCATAATGTCATAAATATAAATAGGATCATGAATTAGGTGTAATTACCCAGAGTCTTTTAATTTTATGCTAATCTAATGTTTTCCTTTACTTTCCTGCATAGCTTTAAGTTCTTGTTCACTTGGTGCATGTTGATCTTTCATTTTTGTTTGTAATCTTCTGTTTTAAGCTTTGATCATTTTCTAGGTTAGTTATTGTTTCATTGCTGTTCTTGATTTTCTGGGTTTGAGTTCTTACTATTCTTGTTGTTCTTCAACTGCTTAGTCTTAGATCATCATGTTTAGCTTTGAAGTTGTTATTTCTGTTTTCTATGTTTTCACTTCCATAAGTAGTGAGTAGTTCCCTGAAGTTCCTGATGATGGGGTAGACTAGGGTTGATGTCCTGATCTCACCTTAGGCACCTAAGCTTGTTTGAATATATATATCCTTTCTGTTTCATTATGCTTAACGCTGGTTTCTTTCACGCTAATCGAAATCTGATCTTAGACATTCAAGCGCTTGAAAAGCGTTCTATGGAATGCCTGATCATGGTGATTTCAGAGATTAGTATATCTTGACGCAACACCCTAGATGCTTAGGATATGCATCTCAGCATAGGGGGGTTGGATGACTAGGGGGCTTTTTGGCTTTGGTAGGTTGATTCTTAATTCCTTCTAGGTAGTGTACTGTTAACGGGAGTTAGGTCTGGTGATTGCTTATGTTGATTCAATTTATCAAGTGAATGGACTTGTTTACTTATGAACCTATTGTCTAGGGATAGCTCACTGTTGTTTGAGGTATGTTAGGTGCTTAGGTAGATTGGGATGGATCTCTGGTTGATTACCCTTAGTCCTTAGGAACTGCTTCACACTTGTTTACATCTTTCAATTTCTCTTCTTTTACTCTGTTTTTGCATTTTTGTCTTATATGCTCCTTGTTCTGTTTATGCTCTTTACTTCCAGCATGTTTTATTTCACTTAGGAACTTTTAGTAAACCACCCCTTTTACTGTTTAGCTTGACTTAGAAGCATCCATTGCAATCTAGATTGTTAGTGCACTCCCATTTGGATTGATACCCCATCTATACTACAATGATGGGGAATTGATACCTCAAGACCTAAAAAATTCTACTATCATTTATCACACAAGATTATGTAAATATCCAATATTAAGTAAATATAGATGACGCTCTATGAAAGACTTGAATTGCTACTCATAAGAAAAAGCCTGGAGGACTTAATCTATTATAGATTAATGATATCATAATATGCTCTCGAGAACTTATAAAAATTAGATGATTTATAGATCATCAAAACTCTTAAAGAGAGTTATTTGGAATAGTAAATTTGAGAAAGACAAAGATGTCTTCAGGCATGCTACTGACTCATGGATGTGGAATTCGCTTCTCTACATTAGGCATGAGGCAAAGAAGTTCATAAGGTGGAAACTAGGAAATGGTTCTCAGGTAAGCTTTTGACTCGATAATTGGAGCAAGATGGCTCTTGGTGAGACTCCATTAGACAGCAAGGTCCGTCTAGCTCAAGAATTCATAAGGACAGTGAAGTCATATATGTGGTCACAAATGGCAGTTGGAATTTTCTGTCTATTAGAAATAAAATCAGATTTTATCTCAACTAAGATCAAGACTTTTAATCAGATAGTTTCTCTTTATTATGCTGGCCCGGACAGCTACTGTCTGTACACATCCCACTCTACTCATGATTTATTCTCAACTGCACACACTTGGGAAATAATTAGGCCTTACAACCATATTTTTCCTTCGCCAAAGACTATTTGGTTTAAAGGGTCTATGCAAAAGTATTTGTTTACGGTTTCGGTGGCTCACTTAGATAAGCTTCTAGCTAGAAATAGATTTCTCTCTTGGAGTATTAACACTCTTACTCGTTGTGTTGTATACAATACAATGGATGAGACTAGAGATCATATATTTACGGAATGCTCATGCATAACATATAGAAGGAAATACATATATTCTTTCAATCACAATACATGATTTCTCATTCTGTATTTATTAGAAATTGTGTTTACCTCTCTCTCTCTCTCTCCCTCTCTCTCTCTCTATATATATATATATATTGATGTAATTCCATACATGAATAATAACACTCTTATATGGTAGCAAGAACCAAGAATACCTAGATCTATTTTTTTTTCTCTCGCCCACCACTTCTCTTTGCATTCTTCTCTTCTCTTCTCTGTCTCATCTATGGCTCCTACAGATAAATCTTCTTATACTATCACTCTCAATGGCTCCACTTCTCTCCTCCATGTCAACATGACAAATGTGACCAAGCTAACTCCTGCTAATTATCTCATGTGGGGAAAAAGAAAGTTTATGTTCTTCTTCGTGGTTATGGTCTCATCACTTACCTTGATGCATCATCACCAATTCCGCCACCACCCTTACTGTTGATGGTGTTACTACCAACAATCCATCATATACCACCTGGATATGCCAGGATCAACTGATCTTCAGTGCCTTGCTTGGTGTAATCACTCCTTCCGTTCAACCTATTCTCTCCCTCACTACAACCACTGCACAGATCTTGTCCACCTTGTCTAATACTGATGCCAAACCAAGCAGGGGTCACATCAAACAATTGTAGATTCATCTTAAAACCTGGACAAAAGGCAATCAAACAACTAATGATTACTATCGGGGATTAACTACTCGTTTTGATCAACTAGGTCTGCTTGGAAAAGTTTTGGATCATGAAGATAAAGTGGAATACATTCTTGCTGGACTACCTGAAGAATACAAGACCATTGCTGATCAAATCGAAAGTCGTGACTCTTCTCCATCACTTACTGAGATCTTTGAAACACTGATCAACCATGAGGCTAAACTGTTATCCACTTCTCCTCCTGCATCATTTCCTGTTACCGCCAACTATGTTCACAACAAACCAAGGCAACCAAGTACGAATTACTCTCGGCAGCAACAGTTTGGTCAAACCAGCACTAGTAATTACTCCTACAGACCTGGAACATCTTACCAAGGACGCTGTCAACTTTGCGGCATTCATGGTCATTTTTGCCAAGCGTTGTAATCAATTGACTCAGTACCAGAACATTTAGTAGCCGCCACTTCTTCCCACACTAATATCAGCTTCTCTTTCGTGGACTCCTCGTGCCCATCTCATCACTAGTCAGCCTTCTCAACCATGGGTTCTTGACTCCGGTGCAACTCACCATATCACCACAGATTTGAATAGGCTTTCTATTCATCAACCCTTCAATGGTAGCAATGATGTGTTAATTGGTGATGGAAGTGGCTTACCAATCACACAAATGGGTTACACTTCTTTACCATCCAACTCTAGGCCTTTATCTCTTACGAATGTCTTATATGTGCCACAAATGAAAGAGAATCTCCTGTCAGTTCAACATCTATGTATAACAAACAATGTATCTGTTGAATTCCTACCTTTTTCTTTCAGGTAAAGGATCTGAAGTCGGGAATCCCATTAATCAAAGGATGTACCAATGAAGAGCTATATGAGTGGCCACTGCATTCATCTCCATAAGCCTTTTTTGCCACTTTCATTGTCAAAGCTCCTCTCTCTGATTGGAATCTTTGATTGGGGCACCCTTCTTTTCCTATTTTAAAATATGTTATTTGAAACTTTTCTTTACCTTTCTCGAATAAATTGTCAAAACCCGAATCTTGTGATGATTTTTTTACCTTTAAGAGTCATAAACTACCTTTCTATGAGTCCACCATCACTTCTTCACGCCCTCTTGAATTTATTTTCACTGATCTTTGGACTTCCCCCGTTCTTTCCGTTGATAATTTCAATTATTATCTTGTCATATTTGATCATTTTACTCGCTATGTTGATGACTATGAATTTTCATGGTTTTTAGAAGTCATTTAACATCGATTTTGAGGTCTTTCGGCGTGCATGTATCACATTTATAGTTGTTTTCAGTAAGTTTTTGATTTTCAGGACTTTTGCATTAGAATTCGCATATGCACGCATTTTGGAGATTTTTCAGGACTATCAGGAGTTTTCAGGAAGGTTTTGAGAGAATTCAGAAAAGGAGCAGAAAATATGGAATGGACCAG
The DNA here is from genome assembly GCA_900406425.1 of Iberis pinnata. NCBI lineage: Eukaryota > Viridiplantae > Streptophyta > Magnoliopsida > Brassicales > Brassicaceae > Iberis > Iberis pinnata. The sequence goes on from OVBE01009768.1 coordinate 9,250, forward strand.
CACAAGACCTGGATCGATCCCAGGACTAAGACTGGATCGATCTCAAGACACACTTGGATCAATCTCAAGACACAACTGGATCGATCCCAAGCCAAAGACTGGATCAATCTCAGCCCAAGCCTGGATCAATCCCAAATCGATCTTAAGCCGAAGAATGGATCGATCTCACCCAAGTCTGAATCGATCCCAGATCAATCTCAACCCAAGTCTGGATCGATCTCAACCTCACCTCTGGATCGATCCCATATCGATCTCAACCTCACCTCCGGATCGATCTCACCTCAGCACGGATCGATCACGCATCAGCTCAAGCTACGACCCGACGAATTCAAATTCGGAATGCACTTTTTTAGCTCCTTTTGCAACCTTTTATTTCTTAGGGTAACCTTGCTAAGTTTTCATTAATTCTTAGCCTTTACTTTTATGAACCTAAGAGCATTTATCTATTTGAACTTAGGGGCTTTTCCAACTAGTGGGAATTAATCATTCTTTTTCTTCATTCACCCAACATTTTTCTTTTGAAGCATCACTACCAACCTACTTCTACCCTTATCTTTTAGAAAAAGAATTAGAACCAAACTTTAGCTAATACTCCCAAGACATTAAGATCTACCCAATACCCAATATTCAATTCATAAATACCCTTCCTAAGAGCTAGATGATGTGGTCAATCTAGCTAAATGGAAGCGTTCAATTGTCGCCCTTTATACTCTTGAGTTTTTGCCAATCAATCACTAAAGAAAAAGAAACTCGCAAGTGTTTGGGAAATTGAGTTTATATGGTGGAGACGGTAATCATCCTAAAAATGAGAATGACCAGTTTAGCCACAAGTGTTTCGGTTTTATGGTGACTAAACCGTTATAAAAATGATTAAGCCTTGAAACACATCAAGATATCCATTTAGCAAGCTAATTAGATGTCCAAATTAAGTCAAAATAGTTATGAAGATAACCTAGAGCTAGCAAGTTTCGAGACTTTACCGATGGATTTTCAAATTTCAAGATTCAATACAAGGACTTCAAGACTTTTCAAGATTACTAGAATGTTCAATCCTATCTATTACACTTTGGATACTAATTCAAAAAGCTAGAGCTTAGGCTTTGCAAGGCAATATCATCATTGGTTTCCTATGCACATGATGCAACCTAAGATGATTCTAAAACTAAACTAGAGGATGAACAAGATGAAGCTAAATGCAATTTAAAAAAAAAAAATCAANAAAAAAAAAAATCAAATTATTCAATTTTATGGATTTTTATAAACCATAACTATTCACAATGCAAATGCATGATAAGATCAAAAATCGAACTAAGTTAGCTACGGTACCTCCTCCCAAACTTAAATCACACGGTCCCTTATGTGATAAAGAATCCGAGAGNAAACTTTAATCACACAGTCTCTTGTGTGATAAAGAATTCGGGAGAAGGACAAAACAAGAATAAAAACTAAAAATGAAATGAAAACGTATGTACAAAAGTGAAAAAACGGTACCTCAATCATCTTGACTCGGGGGTTCAGATGGATCCTCTTCTATGGAGAGGTTGGAGATGTTGTCGGAGCAAGACTCTAGGTGCGCCATTTGTGAGATAATTTCTTGCTCGGTGGAGTAGTCGTGGTTGAAGATTATATTCTCGCTCCTCTTGAAGGTTGTCCATCTATGGTTTGGGAGTAAGATGATCCCCTTGGAGTCGCTTGTGTTGCCGGAGTTGGTAGAAAAATCTATCGTCCGACCTTCCCACTAGGAATTAGAGATCTTTCAAGTATTTGTAGTCCATTAACCGAGAGGTCCATACATTCCTACCGAGATTGGTTCAAACATGTTGAAGAATAGGTGTTATCCATCCACATATCCTCAGTTGAGGCGCCAATGTTTCCCTCGACATCCAATGTAGGCCTTGAAACTTCATAAATTGCTTGAGAAATAGCTTTAAATGAAAATGACTCCCTTGGAAGAGGGTTGTGAATAAGAACTCGTCTTGCATGACGTCGCAGATATGTTGATATATGCCTATATGCAAAAGGCTATGAACATGAAAGTTGGTTGTTGGTAAGCCACAAAGTCCATGTCAAGCATGCTCCGTATACCCATGTACCCTAGTATGTTTTTTTTACTTGCTCGAGGATTCCGAGGTTTGCCAAAATATCTTTGTACGGGAATGTAGATTTCGTGAATACGGCTTGCATTAGTGTTTGGTAAATGTCTTTGACCGAAGGTCCGCTTGAACTACTCGGTGCTACTCTTGACATTTTGATTTCTACAAAATAAAATAAGGTAACTTATAACGGTTAAAGGTGTGCCACGAGAACTTAATTAGACCAATCTCCATTCAAAATATGCGCATCAGAGGTTTTGCATCAAAATTTTATCAAGGTTCACCAATTCTCGGTTCAACACATTCTCAATTTCACATTAATCTAAAAGGTCATGAGAAAATTGTGGAAACAATGAAAATTTACCCAGTTTAGCACATAATCATAATTCAACCATGTAAATTCCTTAATTCCATCATTCCCAAGCCTCAATCTACCACAAACAATCAAATTCCCCCAAACTTAGCTCAAATTTGCTCAAGAACCCTAATTCCCAATTTGCTCAATCAAACAAGTAAAATTGATTGATTTCCACCAAGTGTCTAAGCCTATTCAACAAGTTTCAATCCTAAAAATCAAAGAAATTGCAATTTTCATTTTGGGTGTATAGTGATTTCTGAAACTTTTAGGGTTTAGAGACATACCTTTGATTAATTGAAATGGAATTGAGAAATAGAGGTGATATGGGCAAGAGAAATCCGAAACTTTGCAAAAGAAAGCTTGAAAATTGGTTGAAATCGGAATTTTTAGGGTTTTTGAAAGTGAAAATCGCAAAAGTGAGAAAGGTGGAGAAGAAGAAGTGAAAATTGGAGGCTCCTTTTATAAGATTCGACTCGTACCGGTTTGCACACTTTAAACTGATATGCATTTTTAAAGCATGTACCGGTTTTTGAAAACTGGTACATTAAACTGATATGAGATTTTAAAGCTTGTACCGGTTTGGACAAACTAGTACACCTTACCGATGTTTAGTCCCTGCCCGTTTTTATGTCATCGTATCGGTCTAGCTGGATCGATACATTAAACCGATATTGCCAGTTTTGTCTTGTACCGGTTTGTGTAGACCGGTACACTAAATCGATACAACTCTGTTTTCCGACTGAAACCTCCAAATCTGCATAAATCAATACTCAAACTTCCGCAAAGGTTAGTTCATCCAAAGACATTTCTAAGAAAGTGCAAAAACTAAAATAAAAAGGATATATACAAAAGGATAATATTGTCGCTTAAATGGGCTTGTTTAAAGTCACTAAGCTTGACTCGCCGCTCTTTTAGGCTTTTGGTGGTTCGAAAAGAGACATGAAATCTCTTTCCTTGACAACTTCACTTGCTAAGTATCGCTTCACCCTCTGTCCATTGACCGTGAACTCTTTTCCGTCTTTCCCAAAGAGAACAATTGCAACATATGGACGGATTTCCTTAATTGTGAAAGGGTCCGACCATCTTGATTTTATTTTTCCGGGAAAGAGTTTAAGCCTTGAGTTGTATAGCAATACCAAATCACCAATTCTTTGGGGATGATTTTCTTGTCATGGAAGGCTTTTGTCTTCTCTTTATAGATCTTAGCATTCTCATATGCTTTAAACCTTATCTCATCTAACTCACCAAGTTGAAACCTTCTCTTCTCCTTGGCACTTTTGATGTCAAAACTCAGCAATTTGACAGCCCACATAGCCTTGTATTCTAACTCAACCGGGAGATGGCAATCCTTGCCATAGAGAATATTGAATGGATTTGTGCCTATTGGAGTCTTGAATGCGGTCCTATATTCCCACAAAGCATCATCCAACTTGGACCAATCCTTCCTTGTTGTTCCAACCGTCTTTATTTTTGGGACTCCAAACCTTGGAAATATGATGCTCTTGAACATTTGCAACACCACTTTGACATCATTGGTGGGACTTGCAATGTCTTCCACCCACTTTGACACATAGTCAATCCATAAGATGAAGGGAATGGTCCCATGAAGTTCATGCCCCATACATTAAAGATCTGTACTTCCATGATCGGGTTTTGAGGCATTTCATTCCTTTTTCCAATGTTCCCCGCCCTTTGACATGAATCACATCGCAAGATGAATTTGTGAGCATCTTTAAACATAGTAGGCCACCAAAAACAAGCTTGTATAACTTTGGATACCGTCTTGAAAATGGTAAAATGCCCACCATATGTTGATCCATGGCAATGTAGAAGGATTCCATCAACTTCTTCTTCAGCAACACATCGTCTATAAATTCCATCCATTTTCAAGGTGTAGAGATATGGCTCATCCCAAAAATATCTTGTGATTTCCTTGAGGAACTTCTTCTTTTGGTATCCTTCTAAAACATGCGGTTCTTTCTCACAAACCAAGTAATTAACGTTGTTGGCATACCAAGGCTCGTTCCAACCGGCAAAAATAACTTCTCCAAGAGTATATCCTGGAATTACGGCCTTGTTCAGCTTCTTGATTTGTGGAGACATCGACATTAATTGCTCCTCGGGCAATGAGTTATCAATAGTGATCTTGTCTTTGATTCTCAACCTTGAGAAATGATTGACGACTCCATTCTCTGCACCTTTCTTGTCCTTGATTTCAAGATGAAACTCTTTTAACAATAAGATCTATTTTAGAAGTCTCCATTTAGCATCTTTCTTGGCTAGAAAATGTCTTAAATAAGCATGGTCGGTGTAGACAACGACCTTAAAACCTACAAAGTAAGATCTAAACTTCTCAAATGTAAAGACAATTGCAAGCAATTCCTTCTAAGTTGTAGCATACTTCACTTGAGTATCATCTAATGTCTTTCTTGCATAGTAGTTAACATGAAGCTTCTTATCTTTGTTTTTTCCAAGAACCGCTCCTACATCATAGTCACTTGCATCGCACATGATCTCAAACGGAAAGTCCCAATTGGATGGTTGAACTATCGGGGCACTTATCAACTCCTCCTTGATCTTGTTGAAAGATTCAAGATATGCATCATCAAAGTTGAAATCCACTTCCTTGCATAAAAGTCTTGTCAATGGTCTAGCTACTTTTGAAAAGTCTTTTATGAACCTTCTGTAGAACCCAGCATGTCCCAAAAAGCTTCGGATTCCCTTAACCGAGCTCGGTGCCGCAAGGCTAGTCATGATGTCAATCTTTGCCTTATCAACTTTGATTCATTTCTCCGAAATCATATGCCCAAGAATTATGCCATCTCTAACCATAAAATGGCACTTTTCCCAATTTATCACTAGATGAGTTTCCTCACATCTCTTCAGAACCCTGCACAAATTTGACAAACACACAGCAAACAAAGAGCCATATACAGAGAAATCATCCATAAAAACTTCAACCACATTTTCAATCAAATCAGAGAAGATAGACATCATGCAACGTTGAAAAGTTTCCGAGACGTTACATAACCCAAATGGCATCCTTCGATAAGAAAAAGGTTCCATAGGGGCATGTGAAGGTAGTTTTCTCTTGATCTTTCGGATGAATGGGTATTTGGAAGAAATCAGAATATCCATCCAAGAAGAAATAGTAAGGATGATTGGCTAAACGTTCAAGAATTTGATCAATGAAAGGTAGGGGAAAATGATTTTTTCTAGTTGCGGTGTTAAGTTACCGGTAATCAATGCACATTTTATGTCCGGTTATGGTTCGGGTGGGTATTAATTCATCATTTTCATTTTTCAATACGGTTATACCACCCTTTTTTGGAACAACATGAACCGGAGAGATCCAAGTGCTGTCCGAGATTGGGTATATAATACCGGCATCGAGGAGCTTTAAGATTTCTTTCTTAACCACTTCTTTCAATTTTGGGTTTAATCTACGTTGATGCTCAGTAGAAGACATAGATTCATTCTCTAGATGGATTCTATGCATGCACAAGGTTGGTGAAATTCCCTTAATGTCATCTAAAGAATAACCTATTTCTCTCCTATATTTCTTCAATTCATTCACCAAACCATCAATCTCATCAACACTGAAATCATCATTGACAATTACCGGGTAAGTAGAGTTAGAGCCAAGAAATACATACTGGAGACCTTTAGGTAAAGATTTGAGTTCTACCGTTGGAGCTTTGAGCTCACTCCAATCCTCGGTTAGGCTATACTTACCAATGCTAGCTTACTTTTTGGGGGCAAGTGAGTTGATGCAAGCTTGTCTTAAATGAAGAGTATCTTGGAATTTCAGCCCTTTTTCTAAGGTCTCATGAGAGTCAAGCCTTTCACTCATCCTTTCAACTTTGGCACTGAGAGCTATTTTCTCATTAGGCTAAATAATTAAATCCAATTGCAAAGTAAGTTCAATAGCTAGCTCCTCCAAGTAGTCATTGGCAAGATCATCCATAGTCTCTACATAGAAGACTTGACCATCAATGTTTGGT